>JAAEAF010003280.1:0-27009 GCA_011037195.1 Triatoma infestans | reverse complement strand
TCTAGTGGCTAGCGCACTTGCCTTTCCTGCTAGAATTCAGGGTTCGATTCACGTGAGGTCAAAGTCGGTGTGGACCCAGCATCGTGATAAAAAGTGGGAAACTATAGTTAGTAGCGGCCTAGGTAGCAAAGGCCAGAATGAAACGGTAGGGCAAGTGCGGCGTGCTTACAACATGCCCCGTCTGGCGAGCCTTGTCCCTTCATGGGCTGTTGCGCTATTGGGGGAGAAAGAAATTTTTTTGGAAAAACACAGAGTCAGGGGTAAGGAAACAAGGTTGTGGTAAATAGAGAAGAGATTGTTGGTATCTGTTATGTAATTAATGGAATTTTTGTGTTTTTTTTATATGTAGCATTTCTAAAAAATTGAGTTTTTTGCATTAGGTTTAGTTGCCAAAATACTGATGGTTGGAAAAATAAAATTTTTTTTAAAATATTTTATGATTTCACTTAAGTTTTTTCATAAAACTTTCCTTCATTCTATGATAATACTTGAATTATTCAATTGAAAGAATGATAACTATGGAAATGAAATATTTTTTACTTTAAATGCATCATAAATTGTTCTGTGTTATTGCATACTTGGGCTGCTTGAAGAATTTCTGTACACATATAAAAAAAATTCTTTTAATCTATTAGAGCAGAGAGTTTTATTCACAACTCCTATCTCTGTCTTTTTGGCCTAAATTTCGTTTACTTAATTTTTATTGTCCTATAAATGAATTGATCTTAATGTTCCAGATATTCAACTTAACAATTTATTTTTGAGTAATCAAATTTAATGGTAATTTTTTATTGAACCATTCAAGTTTTAGGTTTTATTTATACTTACTACTCTAATATAAATTTATTTAAGTTTAGCCGGTTGTTTGTGAAATGTATGTAAATTTAGTAGAAACTGTTTTATATGTACCTTTCCGTTTGCTGTAAACAGTTCAGACAGAACTAGAAAGTAACTTTTACGTTTATATACTTGTTAGAAATAGTCACAAAACGGTCTAAGGGAGTCTTTTCTGAAGGGATGTTAAAAAAAGGTAATTTAATTAGCTAGATAACTTTACAGTGACTTCTCCACTTTGTTTACTTTTTAACAAGCGAATTCTTCACGACTCTTAGCCGGTTTAAACAGTAGTGGAGGAGAGGGGACTTGTCTAGTCAGCGTGTATCACCTAAATACCAGAGTGTCTATTCTGATCTCTTTAAATTACATCTACAGCCTTTTCTATTTATCAGACTTAGAGATTTGGACATTATTTCTTCAAGATGCATAAAGCTTAATTTTTCATCCCGAAGGAGATAAACCCGAAGTTAAAGAACCCCTTCCTTCACATGAAACAACATAGGCAATGTTGTTTGTTTCCTCTTCTGCCTAGCAAAACCCAGAAATGCTACCTCATTTTTCAAGTGAATCTAAATGTTAATGTATGTTTATACTGTGTTTAAGTAATTAAAAATGCAACTTATATAAGAGTTCTTAACAGATACTTTTTATTTTAGTTTTTTGGATAAAATGTTCCAGGTAAAATGTTAAGTAAAACATTATACGTATCCTAACCTATAATCATGATTAAATGACTAATGGTCTTGTTGGAATAATTCTGCAATAAATCTATGCGAATAGCTATTGATTCACTTTTTTGCAACTAGCTATTGGTACAATTGATCGGATTTCTGCTGTAAATGTTTTTTTTTTTTTATGCCTAAAACCATAGGGATTTCGATTGATCAAAAAAGGGATCCAGTGTGATGAAGAGTCTCTTAAAAAGCCTTTACAAACAAGGAGACTCGCGGCTTGTTGAATTTTGTAACGGCAAGAGAGAGAACACAAGCCCGACCGAGAGAAAACAGACTCTCTCTGGTACTCTCTCACATAAGCAGGCTAGGGGAACCTGTATATAAGCCAGTGAGAGATCTAGACATCTATCTATCTATCAGATTCAACCATATACATTACATCGTGTCATAACTCTACTAACTTTATTCTATAATATCATAAGTCCAGTGCAGTTTGTGTAAACTTATAGTTATATTATAAGAGTGTCTTCATATCTCGTTTAACTAATCAATCCCAATTTCTCTCCTCATCAACTCCATTATAATTTCATTCATAATTTCCAAAACAAAGATGTTACACAATCTTGAAGTAACAATTTTGAATTGATCTCTCAAGAATTAATAGACAGGGAAGCATATTGATTGTCTAAGAAGATGACTGGAATAATGTATTCTCCGTCTTAACAAACCACAATTCAGTAGTTCGATATTCTAGCCTATGGCTAGATTATCTGGTCTTATTGAGACTTTAATCCTGGGATTTGCCATATAATAATATCTATTACATTCTCTGAACTTATGTCATCGAATACCACATGAGGGCGCACATGGTTCTGGAATTATGAGCCTGCATTTCGCTGCTCCCTGAAAGCCAGTCACAGTTAGATTTGTTAGTAATAGTTTCAAAGTTGAAGAAGTTGAAGTTTTTTTTTTTGTCAAGGCATGGTGAAGCATAAAGAAGTAATAAGTATTGTTGTAAAAGAAACTTATAAGCCACTGATTTGCAAATCAAAACAAAGCGATAATAATATATATATATATATATATATATATAATAGTATATATATATAGAAATTATATTTATAGAAACCTCTCTCCATAGAAGCTGTTCAAGAGAAAAAAGAAACTGGAAATAAAGGGCCGGAACTTTTTTGAATACTTAAGATGAGTTGCCACTTTAAAAAGTAAATAGAAATTGCCAAATGAACTTTGACAAGTTGACAAGTCTCATCGTTAACCTTGAAAGGTTTACAATTAGCCACATTAGCTAACCCACAATTAAAACAAGCAAGAGTTTTAACTCTTCAGACAATTCACATCGACCAATGCTATGTTTCTACCATTCATTATCACTTCAACATTATCACTACATTCTTTATCAGTACATTCATTATCACTACATTCATTATCATTAAAACATTATCACCCTTCGCTCGGTTACTCTATTCCTTTACTCAGTAAATCGTTAAAATATAAACTGTGATTACAATATCAATTTTTTGTGTGTTCTCATTTACTATTATCATAGTTTCATTCCAAATTTGTTCTCTTTATTAAGCTAATATAAAAATAAAATTAATAGCAATTATATTTATTGTATATAACTCGCCTGCCGGTTTCGACCAATACAATTGAATAAAATTTATGTGTAAATGATTTTGTATTGCAATCGTTTAAATAAATAAATATTATATTATAATATTTAAAATTGGTATTTATTGGAAGTGTGTCTATGGTTCAAAGAAAAAATTTGCTCTTGAATTGTGGTAGGATGAAGAAGTCTCCTACATACTATGATATAATGTCATTTTATTATAACTATTTTACATATAAATAATATAAGAATCCTCTTATTTTCTTCTTAATTTAAGGCGCGTCTATATCTATGCTCATTGCGCCCGGAGCCTTCTTAGTGCTCTGCCGCCGGACAGTGAGCTGTAGAGGATCCTAGAAAGAAAAAATCTAAGGGTAACAATGGACTCGAATTCGGCACCTCCAAATGGGGGACCAACGCGCTAACCACTTAGCTAATCCGTCCCCTAAATACAAATAATTTCTAAATAAATATTAACACATTATTATTATTATTCACAAAAGGGGAGGGCAAACCCTACGCTATCCAAAGACTCCCAGGGCCCATATAGCTACCCTTAAAGAATAACAACCACTGGGACTAGAACGAAAATCCAGGCCCAGGTTAAAACCATCTAAGTTTCACCACAGACCGAACAAATCGGACCAAAGCCTTAAAAGGACACAGCTTAAGATCCTCTACCGATATCCTATTCCGGCCGAAGGTCCTAAACCTAATCTCCTCACAACCCAATCAATTCGTCATCAGATACATGGGTGTTTCCTCCTCAGTCTCACAAACTCTACAAAAGGGATCAGGCACGAGTCCCATTATATAGAGATGTCTCCTTAAACCACAATGCCCAGTGAGGAATTCAACCAGATGTCTGAGGGAGGTCCGTGAAAGACATCGGACCCCGCTATTCAAAGCTCCGTCCAGGCCCCCAATGAGCATTTTAGACTGCCGACAACCCACTGCACTCATCCAATATTAACACAATTATAATAGATAAATATTATCATTTTCAATTTTGGAGTAAATTCGCCAATTACAGCTCTGAGAAAAATAATTGAGTCAAGTGAATATCTACGATTTTCTTTGCAATTTTATGTTTTATGAAAATAATATAATTCAATAAAATATATAATTTTGCAAATTGTTATATATTAATAGCAATATAAGTGTTCCTTTTTAGTTTCTCTTACTCCTAGTAAGAGGAAGTATTGTAATCGTGCCAAATTTTCGATATCGAGTTTTCACCGGAAATATCCGTTTTGAGGTCCCCTGAGTACAAAAAAGTGGTTTTTCAGAAAATGTGTGTGTATGTATGTATGTATGTATTTGAACAGCATAGCTCAAAAATGAAAAATCGTAGAAAGTTCAAACTTGATATTCCGTTTAAGTAACACCATGGAATCTGATAGTAGGTCAGCGGTCAAAATTCCTCAACCGGAACAACCATTTTACTACATGGTTTTTTTTCACTTTTTTGTAATTTTTCCCAAAATGGCTCCAACGATTTTCTTTAAATTTGGTATACCAACTACACATACAAAGATCTACAACTTTTATTAAAAATATTTCTCTGGGAAAATTCATTTAAGGGCACTTTTGGGTGGAGGAGTGGGGTTGGTTTTTCTCTAAAGTGCTATCGTAGTTGATCATACAATTCTACCATCCAAACAATTAATTAATTAGAAATAAATAGATGGCCTAAATTCCGAGTTTCCAGAAAATAAGTAATAAACCGGAAGTGCATTTTTACTGAACATTTTTTTTTTTAGCTTTCGACGAACTCCAACGAATTTCATCAAATTTGGTACACAAACTAAAAAAAATTTGTCAATTATAATTTTGAAAACGGGCGTAAGAGAAAGTTGTGTTAGTGTTTCACACCAGATTTTTTTTTTTTTATTATTATTATTTTAAAAGTTTCTCATTAAAATAGAACATTTTATTCCGCCAAAACCTTATGCCTGTGTATTATATTAGGTAAATATAATATATACCAAAAAAATAAAAAATTGTTGAAATAGGAAATAATATCAATTTATATGCAGTACATAACATGGTGACTAGATTCCGGGTTAAGGAAGCCTCTATATTAGACTAGAAAAACCCAGGATGTAGGGTTTCAGGGAAATCTGCCTGGTAGTAGCCCCATATCCGTTCTATTTTTGATATTCTGTTTGAGTTGTTTTTTTTTTTTCTTTTTCTAAAGGGTTTGTGTGGGAGGGAGGGCTTTGAAGGGTGAGAAAGGTAGGAATATATCCTGTTTTTTTTTTATCCCACCCTTAGATTATTTTTACAACAGTTTGAGTATGGAGAGAACTTTGCCAAAGGGTAGTCCTTTTCTTTCAAAAAGATTTTATTTTGCAAGCATCATTTAATAGTTGATGAGTTTTTCGTAAATTATATAGAACTTATTGATTTTTATAACTTTGCAATACTATAAACCTGACATTGACGACATCAAGCCAATTATAGCCATTTTGTCTTGAAGGCATTCCAGATTCTAAGCTCCATAGCAAGCTTTAAAATGCCAAAAAAAAAATTTGTTGTGCTCTGATCTTTCATTCAGTGAGGATTGAAAAGATTTTGGTTATCGGCCACAGCGGAGCCCGAATTTCTAATAAATTAAATTCCAATTATTTTCAATATGTCTCAAATATACAAAACCCACATAGCACAGAATTTGACCTCTCATGGGGTCGTCACTTATAATAATATAATTTTATTAATACAAACATATTAACATCTGGTATTTTATCCGTCGTAGCATGAATATATTTATAGTGTTCCTAACAATATAAAATACCAAATGTTATCGAACATTGCGGACCCCATCCACATATTCAAATAATATATTAACTATAGAATTTGATCAAAAATTAAAATTTTCAATTTTTTTATAATATTGTGAGATATAACTAAAAAAAAAAAAAAAGGCAAGAAATTAAATGAAATAAATTAAAAATATCGGTTATAAAAAAAAAAAAATGTAATGAACAAAACATGTACGTATCTACAATTTAATATAAAATTTGTTAATATTGTGTTTTTACTTTCTCTCACTCCTAGTAAGAGGAAGTATTGTAATCGTGTCAAATTTTCAATATCGAGTATTCATCGGAAATATCCGTTTTGAAGTCCCCTGAGTCCAAAAAAGTGGTTTTTATCAAATGGTCTGTGTGTGTGTGTATGTATGTATGTATGCAAACAGCATAGCTCATCATAGGTTCTGACAGTTCGTTATCTGTCAAAATTCCTCAACCGGAAGTACCACTTTACTAGTTGGATTTTTTACTTTTTTGCGATTTTCTCAAAAAATGGCTCCGACGATTTTCTTTAAATTTGGAACATCAACTACACATACAAAGAGCTACAACTTTTATTTGAAACATTTCTCCACTAAAATGCATTTAAGGGCACTTTTGGGGGAAGGGTGGGGTTAGGTTTCCATCTAAAGTGCTATTTCAGTTTATTAAACAATTCTGTCATCTAAATAGTGCTAATTAGAATTAAATATTTTGTTGAAATTCCGAGTTTGAAAAAAATCGGATAGTGCGTTTACTTTACCACTTTACTAAATGATTTATTCCTTTTTTCGCAATTTTCTCAAAAAATGGCTCCGACGATTTTTTTGAAACTTCTTATATAAACTAAACATGCAATGATCTAATACAACTTTTATTTAAAACATTTCTCTGGGAAAATTCATTTAAGGGCCCACTTTTAGGGGAGGGATGGGTTATGTTTTTCTCTAAAGTGCTATCACAGTTGATTATACAATTCTATCATCCAAACAAAATTAATTGGATATAAATAATTGCCCAAAATTCCGAGTTTTAAGAAACTTAGTAAGTCCGGAAGTGCGCTTTTACTGAACAGTTTTTTCAATTTTCGACGAATTTCGTTAAATTTGGTACACAGACTATAAAATTTGTCAGTTATAATTTTGAGGACAGGAGTAAGAGACAGTTGTGTAAGTGTTGTCACCAGATTTTTAAAAAAAGATATACAATTATTTTTTACGCAAAAATGGTCTCTCTTTCACTCTCTCTCACTCAGTCACTACTCTCACTTTCCCTGACTGACACACTCAACTTTCACCACTGTCTGAAACTGTCTGAAAGTTTCAATTATATTTATTAATTAGAAATACAAATGTATTACAATAAATCAATGTCATGTAAGTGTGCGTTTAATGCAAGAAATATATTAAATGTTTTGTTTGTGATAAAAAATTAAATACCTACTATAAATAATTTATTTTATCCTTTAATTAGGTTCAATAAAGATACTCTACTATTGCAAGTAATGCTGAAAGGAATTAGAGATTCCTTCCACATTAATAAGCTTTCTATTTAGTTGAAAACAGTGGAGGTAACTTTAGTTACTGTCTATATTATTACGACCAAACTAAATTTTACTTGTCAGCAGCAAACCTTCTTCATTTGTATAAAAGCAAGTGACAAATCAAGAAACCAGAGGGATAGAGTCCTGGTGGCAATCCAAAATATCTTCAACCAATATTGTATTCCAAAGTTTATACGAGTTCCCTATATTATTGCTTACTTTTAGTAGAAAGGAAACCACCATCTTAATATTTCTACTTTCTCGTATTACTTAAACTTCTTGCAATTTTTCATTTTTAGATATTTAGTTCGAAAACTTGAAACGACCGAAATACTTCCTCTAAAACAGTAAGAAAAATGCTACTCTAAGAACTATTGATTAATTCATAATAAATTATACATTAAATTCGCTGAAAATTTTCTTTGAACATTTCAACAATACTGTTACGCCAAATGAGTGGCACCATTTTCTGTTCTTTGAACCCTTCATTTATTTGCTAATCCGTCAGTTTATGTGCCTTATAAGAAAATGTTGTATAGGCTTTAACCAATTTAACAGTTATTTTATAACAATAATTGTTGGTATCCTCATTCTATTCATTTCAACTTTATTTTTTTTTTTTTTTGTCTGTGTGGAGTAACATAGTGAAGCCCTATGCTATCCAAAGACCCTCTGGGCCCATATAGCTACCCCAGTGAACTGCCTACCTCCGAGCAATTCTTGTTACAGACAAAATTGCCCATCACCAGACAGTGAGCTGTAAGAGGCTCCTAGTAAGAAAAAATCTAAGAGTAGCAGCTGGACTCGAACCCGACCTCATGCTCTATAGACAGCTGCAATGGAGACTTTATTGGGAATCTCACCGCTCTTTGTAGAGGTAAAAACTGTGGCAATGAAAGCCTGTTATAGAATTAAGCAGGCAGGTTTTTTGGCAGGTTAAGCGATATGGGTCATTCTACCATTCTTTTGAAGGTTCCTATTACAGGTTTTCCTTCTGACAGAATGTTGAAGACTTTTGTTTTTGAGCACTATTACAGAGTTAGGTTACCTTTTAGGGAAGATTGGTCAACATTGGGTCCCTCTGGTGTGATACCTGATAATTACCTCCGGTGTTAGACGGATGGGTCCAGAATGGATGGAAGGTCTGCAGCTGCGGTCTATTTTGAGACCGGAGATCATTTGGAGTTCTCTTGGTGAATGTATCACAGTCTTCCAGACTGAGGTTTATGCAATTCTTTGTTGTATCTTGGATGAGAGGGTACGTAACACTAATTTAAAAGGTGTTTGTATCTGCTCGGACAGCCAAGCTGCGCTGAAGGCGCTGAGTTCATGTGTCTTCACTTCCAGTTTGATGTTAGAATGTTCTAAAAGACTGCAAGAGCTTTCTTCTCTGAAGGATGGGGCTTCTAGTGTGGGTACTGGGTCACATGGGAATTTTTGGGAATGAGGAGGTGGATAAGTTTGCCAAATTAGGTGCCTCTCTCCCTTTCATTGGTCCCGAGCCAGCTGTTGGCGTGTCTGCTGGCACATGTCTGTCAGGCTTCCATTCATGGACAGCTTCACAGCATTCATCCTAATGGATGAGCTCTGTTGGTTGTGGGCAGTCCAAAATACTCATGTGGGGTCCGGGCAGGGCTATTAGTGAGACGTTGTTGTGTCTTTCACGGAACTCTCTCAGGCATCTGGTTAGATCCCTTACTGGACATTGTGGTTTCAGGAGACAGCTCTACCTAATGGGGTACATGCCGGATCCATTTTGTAGAGTCTGTGTGACAGAGGAGGATACACCCATCTATCTTATGACAGATTATTTGGATTGTGAGGAGATTAGGTTCAAGACCTTTGGTTGGAGCAGGATGTCTGTAGAAGAGCTTAAGCTATTTCCCCTTAAGCTTATTATCCGATTTGTTCGGACTGCGGTGAATCTTGGATGGATTATACTCGGGTCAGGATATTTGTTATAGAACCGGATTGTTGTTGTTTTTCTTTGGGTAGCTATACGGGCCAATGGGGCTTTGGATAGTGCAGGGTTTGGTCCCTCCCCACAGACAAATAATAATAATAATAATAATAGTAATGGACTCGAACCCGGGACCTCCGTATTGCTAGTCTAGCGTGCTACCACTGAGCTAATCCCTTCCCTATTTCTAACTTTAATATTGATGTTGTTGAATTTTAATGGATGGCAACTATTTTTTTTTTTTTATACTATTGATTTAAGGATGGGATTTTCATAAACAGAAAGTATTGCGAACGTATTAAAGTTTCGCAATAGAGTTTTCACCGAAAATATTGTTGTATGATTTTCTTTACAGTTTGTATGCTGTGTTCACAGATAACTGCCTACCACTTTTATTTCTAATAATTTTCCAGGAAAATTGATTTTTTGGGGGGTTCTGGGGTGATAGTAACGTTACCGTTTTTTTTAAAAGTACAAGGTACTACTTCGGTATAATGTACAATTATACCCTCTATATTGTTACATTGGAAGTACTTAGGAAGCATTACTATCATCTACACATCCTTAATTAACACTATATTCAAGTGGCTACTTGCCATGTGGATGCCAAACCAATATGTATCCCTAACAACTTTATATTTATGGTAGGGGAACTGAATAAAAATTCGAAAGTTTAATGAAATTTTCACAATTTTATAATTGTACTCACTGCATTTAGAGAAAGTCGAGTTAGGTTGCTCAGAAAAGTCATTTAGTAGATAGGTTGCTCAGCACTTTTAACAATTGTTTCTGCATCCCCCCCCCCAAAAAAAAACAACTAATCCTAAAATAAACTTAAACATATTTATTCTATTGAAGTTTCTTTATAAAATTTTACAACCTTCACGCTAAGAAAAACATAACCTCATACGTTCATAGCAACATTTTTTTTTCCAATAAATACATTCATGCTATAAATACGATCATACCAATCAATATATTCTCGCTAATAAATACATTCACTTATAGGGAAAGTACTGGACATTTACTTTTCCAGCAATCACTTATATAACTTATGTTTTTATTGAAATTCCAAGATTGGTACAAATTTATCCAATAGTCCAGATAATGTTATTTTAAATTTTTCACACCTTTGTTATAATATCTTCATTTCAGTTTTTTAAAGTTTTTCTAGTTGTTTATATTTTAGCATCATTCATAGTCTTATCTATAAAACCTTTAAGCTGGTAGAAGAAAAAAGAAAGATGAAAAAATGTTAAATTCTAGAGAAAAAAATTGCATTCCATTAGAATACTTTTACTTTGATAAGTTTAATGGAGGGTAAAAAAAGAGATACTTTTACTAAAATAAACTGTTTCTCTGTGGACTGATAAACCTGTAAATGTGCAAGATTTTTTTTTTTTTTGCAAGGAAAGTGGCTCATTTTCTTTTGCTAAAAAAAATTGCCCAACGTATGGAAGAAAGATTATAATAAAACAGAAGAGCATTTTTTTATATATATATATTTACATCTTTCTGTTATAGTTGTTGACAACAAATACTTTTGGGATTAAAATAAGTATACCTTGCTCCTTTATTTGAACAAATTGTTTTCCTTCTTAAAACAAAGTATGTTTAGATAATTGTTAGCAAGTATTTGTATCACTAAAGGGAAAAGCTATCTTTTTACTTTGAAGTCACTGGACTTTATAATGGTAGCATTAAAATAAGTGTTAAAAACTTCTTTTACACTCCTTTTAGTGTTCTTTATCGTGTAACCTTATATACATATATTGTTGTTTATCGATTTTCAGAAAGAGTTCTTGACCTTTCTCATTCCAGTTGTGTCATTATTTTCATATACTTAAAATTTACAAAATTACAAATTTTACTTTTCATATATATATATATATATTTATTTATTGTAACGCAGCCAGTGTTGCCATCTAGGAAAGGAAGTAGAAACCTCAAGTTCTCTTATGGCCGCTAAGAAGCGCTGGAGATGCGCTCTAGTTCTTTCTGGAAGGATTGAGAAGATTCTAGAAGATTCTCCACCGGCATAAATAGTGGGACCGCAGAGAGTTGAGAGAGTTTCCAGTTGCAAAAGAAGTGTACGTTTGTGGAAAGTATATAAAAAGTGAACAAAGTGAACTTTTGTGGTTTAAACTGTGAAGTAATTATTATTAAGTGTTGTATTTTGTAATTTATCGTGTATAACAATAAATTGGTGTTTTCTTTATTGAAGTTTAGAGTATTTTAACTATACGAACCCACTTAAAACTAGTTGCAGTTGCTAGTTTAGAGGGAAAAAACGTTACAATATATATATCCAAATTAATAAGTTAAAAACATTAAATAGAATTAATCAATTTAGTATAAAAATGTACATTATTATAGCTTATGTTTTGAGTTTTTTCTTCCTTTCGATTAGATGAACGTTTAAATTTCAGTAACTGAAATCATGTATGAAAACATTACAGTTTTTTATTCAAGAATGTTTTTGATGCATTAACAGTTTTCCCATCTATAATTTTTTATCACTGTGCAACAAAACTATGCAAATAATATTATTCAGAGGAAAATCATCCAGTCCATTATTCAAGGGATCCTAGCTTACCTGGCCGAAATGTTTTGAGATTGTATTTTCAAAGATAAAAACGGAGAATTAGAACTTCTGAAGAAGGGTGCTTGAAAAAAATAAAAAAATAAGGAGAGGACAAAATAAATAGACCTAAGTTGTTGTGGTTGGTTCCGCAGAACTGGAAAGCATCAGAGATATTTTCCGTGTTAGCCTGTTTTTTTTTGTGGTCATCGACCGGCGGGAGTTCGCCCATCATCAGGATGCTTTCTGTCAACTAGTGTGATAACATAGATTTGTAAAGAGCAAATTTAGTTGATACACTCTGTGCAAATCTGTTAACACACTGTTTGACAAAAAGCATCCTGATGATGAGCGAACGCCCGAAACCGGTCGATGACCACAAAAAGAAGCAGGCTATCACGGAAAATATCTCTGAAGTCGACTTAAGCGATTAAAGTATTATGGAAAGAAACGAATAAAAAATGAACTTTGATTAGGAATTTAAAGTTGTAAGAATACTTAAAGCTGAAACATTCCCTGAAGGGTTTACTGATCGGGTCACTTCTTCAGATCGCTGTTACCTTTAGTTAGAATTAAAAACAAAAAACCTTACTTAGGGAGGGTGCTCATAACATATCATTGATAATACTTTTAACCGTTACTTCTCCTTCAAGTACATCAAGTGGGATCTGCTTACATGTTCTGTTTTCTGTTTCCTTGTTGATTCCATTGTAGAACTGAAAACAAATCACATCAGCCTAGAAAGTTATTGTTGTAAGCAGCCACTTTAGTTTTACATGCACACAGCTGATTGAATTTCTGGTCGCGGTGGATTGACAGAATTAGCTCAGTGGCAGCGCGCTGGTTTTCCAGAAGGAAGTGCAAGGCTCGACTCCAGCAGTGCTGTTCTTAGTCTTTCTCTTCCTAGCAGCGCCAAACAGAAAACTTCTTCATCACGTTAAGATGAAGCGCTACTTCTTCGTCTAAATTCATCAACTGGGATCTGCTTACATGTTCTGTTTTCTCTATTCCTGTATATTCCAATGTAGAACTTTCAGCGATACATTCTGTGCATCTGATTGTAAAGCAGATTAATTTCCACTTTCCCTGGTTATCGTCCAGTTATCTGAATAGACGGTCATTCTGATCAATTAAGAATATTGTGATAAATAAAAACGCTATAAACGAGATATTTTCAGCTAACAAAAATATCATTACTAAAAATTAAACATCCCTTACACAGGAATTCCTTCTACTCAAACCACATAATCCTTTTTCCTCTAATCGTTTCTACTTAAATTTTTACGTAATCTTTCCAATCCTTGGAGTGCTATGGAAGGCATTGCCGGTTTACAATGGAATGTGCAATTGTTACAAATAATTTTCCAAAAAAAAACGAACAAACCACCAGCTCGATTTAATTTAATTCAGTTTTTTATTTGAGAAAGAGAAACTTGGCTCATAGAAAGATAGTGAAATGTACAAATTAAAAATAGAGAAAAATAAAAATTTTTTTTATTAAAATAAATTTTAAATAAAGGACGAGAGAGAGAAAGAGAGTGATGATTATAAAGATATTTAATAAAGTAAATCAATTTCTTCAGAGTTAATTAATATTTTATAATATAAGATAGAAGTGTTATTGTTAGCACCATTTCTTCATTTAACATGAATGTATTCTCTGATTGTTTAGTATTTATAAATAATTATTTCAAAAAAATAAAATAAATAATAACAATAATTATATGGATATTATTATTAATTATTGTATTATTATTATTATTATTATCATTTAATTAAGCAACATAATTCCATAATTATGTTAATTGCAACAATAATTAATCATGATATTACAATAATTATATTAGAGCTATCAACTAATATCTATAATACACATCGAATTCATAAGTAGTTAATATTGGGCTCTTCAGTAACATAATTGTTACTCCCAAATAAAGGAACAATTAAATTCAAGAACGTCCCAAATTGTTTTGTATAGCTTCAATTACAGTTTTGCTACGTTTTAAATAATCTTCCAGGCCAAAACTTCATTCTGCCTGCAAAAAAAGTTAATATTCTATTCGTTCCTAAGAGCAGAATTCTTCCTAATAAGCTGTTAGAATTATGTTGTTTATTATTATTATTATTATTATTATTATTATTATAATACTCTCTATTGAGAGTAGTCAGCAATTAAATCGCGTGGCCAGCGTCTTTTTAGGCGTCGTGATGGGTTATCGGGATGAGTACTTGTGGATAAGGATTGTGCAATGGGATTTGGGTGTGCGGAGAGTCTATCATGGAATCTTAGGAAACGGGTCTGGATTAATTCATTTACATATGGGATGTTTAGATCATGGTGTAGGATGCGGTTAGAGACGAAGAAAGGAGCATTAACAATACGACGAAGGACTTTGGATTGAAATGATTGTATGAGCTGGATATTGGATGGTTAAGTGGAGCCCCACAGTTCTGCTCCATATGGCCAAATAGGTCTTAATAGAGTTTTGTAGAGTGTTAGTTTGTTGTGAGTATTCATAGTAGATTTAGGTCCAAGTAGTCTTCGTAGTAAACCGTAACGTCTGTTAAGTTCTTCTCTTTTGAGTCGAGTATGAGGATTCCAAGTTAAGCATCGATCAAGGAGAAGCCCTAGATATCGGATCTGATTAGAAGTGGGTAAGTTGGCGTTATTGATAGTAAGTGGAGAGCAGGTCTGTCTTCTTAGAGTGAATGTAACTTGTGTGCATTTGTTGGTGTTCAACTTAATTCTCCATGTTCTGCATATAGCTTCCCCAAGAAAAACAACAACAAACCGGGTCTAGAACAAATAACCAGACCCGGATCTAATCCATCTAAGATTCACCGCGTCCGAACAAATCGGACAATAACCTTAAGGGGAAATAGCCTAACCTCTTCCACAGACATTCTGTTTCGACCAAAGCTCCTGAACCTAATTTCCTCACAACCCAGGCAAACTGTCATAAGATAGATGGGTGTATCCTCCTCTGTCTCACAAACTCTACAAAATGGATCCGGCATGAGCCCCATTACGAGGCGATATCTACTTAAACCACAATTTCCAGTAAGGGATCCAACCAGATGCCTGAAAGAGCTCCGTGAAAAACACAGCAACGTCTCACTAATAGCCCTGTCCGGACCCCCGATGAGCATTTTGGACTGCCGACAACCAACTGTGCTCATTCATAACGTGTTCAACTTAACCATGACTGGAAAGCCTGACAGTCATGTGCCAGATGACACCGATGTTGACCCAGCATCGTGAGAAAAAATGGGAAGTTACAGTTAGTAGCGCACTAGGTAGCGAAGGTCAGAACTAAACAGCGAGGGAACTGCGGCCTGCTTACCACACATCCCCAATAGATCGCCGTCTAGCAAGCCTTGGCCCTTTATGGACTGTTGCTCCATAGGGTTTTTTTTTTTTTTTTTTTTTTTTTTACAGATATAAAAAGAAATATAGCAAACTTGTCAAATTTTCAAAATTGTGTATTAACTAGAAATACATATTTTAAGTTCTCTTACTTAATATGAAAAATATGTTTTTTCAAATGGCCTGTAAATAAAAGCAGTTTTCTTCAAAAATTGCTTCAAATAAAAATGATAGAGACATTTGTGTGTGTGTGTGTGTGTGTGTTAGTATACAATGTTTAAAGAAAATCTTTGGAGCCATTTTGGAGAAAGATCGCGAAAAACTGAAGAAGAAAAAACAAACTCCTAAAGTAAATTCGCACTTCTAATTGATGGATTATCACTAACACCTTATTGGCGAATTCTGTATGGTGGTAATCTAAACGGTTCTACAATTCTCAGTTTTCCGTGATTTTCGTATTTGTGATTATTTTGTTCAAAAACACATACTGACCAATCGCTTAAAAACAAATTTATCATATTCAAGTGATAATTAAATCATGTATTTCCGGATGAAAATATAAGTTCTAAGATTTTGACGCGATCGTATTTCTTCCTTCTTACCAGCGAGTAAAAGAATACAAATAAGATGCTCACATATTGTAAAGTGGGAGCGGGACGGGGTTAGAGGGAGAACACCAAATTTAATAAAGAAACATTTTATTGTCACCAATAATTCAGAATTATTTACATAGAAAATAAAAACCTTCTTCGTCACAACTCGTCTTATTCGAAGTGCTGTTGATTTGTCCGACCGACACCAAGCTGGCTAGAGACAGCGGCAGGTGAGATGTACAATTACCCCTCCTTCAATACGCCTGGTCGATTAGAAAGTATTCCACAACCAACACTTGTTATTCACTTTATTTTTCAGAATACATGAACACCGTTTGAGTCATCATAAAAGAATGAAACCGTGAACATCATAACAGTGGAGTGAGTACTAGCCAATCAGCAAATAAGCGCTAAAATTACAAAATATGTTCTGACTAATTTAATTAATTATGAGTTAATGTATTCAAAAGTAATAAACCAAATAATAACAATAATACTTGTTATAATAATAATTAAAAAAATAAATAAAATACCCTAGAAGTATTTTGTTATAGAAACTAATAAAATAAATAACATTAAGGCAATAACAATACGGTAGAAGTTTCCCAATATTGCCTCACGTCAGCTTATAATATAAAATAAATATACTCGGTAAAGATAGTATGTTTCTTTGTCAATGTATTAGTACTGGGCATTCGATGGTATAGTATTGGCGGGGCTCTGTAGGCTAAAGTTGGCATTGTCTTTTCCGTTTGACATGTGGCCAAGCCGAACTTATGGGGCACATATTGCTTTTCACACACTCTGACCCTAAACATGCTACGTATGTGTCGATTTAATACATAAAGGCCAGTTTCTCCACTTTTTCATAAATAATTCCATAATGAAATGCTTGTTTATTATTACCAAATTGGTTTTTTTATGAATTTTATAACATCTATTTGAATACAATTTCTTTATTAATATTTAGTTTTATTTAAAAATTCATTTTCAATAATTTTACTTTCTTTTGATCTTTGTAAGTCAAAGTATTGCGGTCATATTTTCGAAATTCAGTTTTTAACCAGAATTAAAACATGTTTTGAGGTACTGTAAGTATGATAAAATTGTTTTTAGTATAATGGAGTTGATGAGGAGAGAAATTAGGTTTGATTGAATGAACGAGATATGAAGACACTGTTATGATGTAGCTATAAGTTTACACTAACTGCACTGGAGTAAAGTGGTAGAATAAAAGGTGGGAGTAGAGAAATGACACGATGCGATGTATGGTTGAATCTGATAGATCTGTCTAGATAGATTCTCACTGGCTTATATACACAGGTTCTCCCACTCTAGCCTGCTTAAGTCAGAGAGTAGTCTCTGTTAATCAGAGAGGGCCTGTCTTCTCTCTTTTGCTATTACATTAGCGTACGCTGCTGTGTTATTAAAATATTTCAAAAAAGAAAAATTTGCCGGAATCTCAAACTTAGTATTCAGTTTAGACACTTCCGCCGCATCTGTCACAAGTTTTCAACATTTAATCCATCAATCAGAAATGCAGCTTTACTATTGTTTTTTTCCTCAATTTTTCTCAATAACACTCGCACAACAAATTTCGTTAACATATTCCCAGGATAATTGATTGATTCTGAGGGAACAGCATCGTTATGCTTTCCTCTAAAGTAGCATTTCCGTACAATATTTTTTACAATCTAGAATTCCAAATTTGAGTTAACCGGAATTGCAGCTCTGCAAAATAAGTTTTGAGTCTTTTTCTCGAAAACAGGAACAAAATACGTTTCACTTTTATTGGATACGATTTCTTGAAATAATTAACGCCCGGAAATAGGATTGATTTATAGGATTATTAGTTAGTTTAAATTTGAAACTAAACTGCACAAACTTTTTTTGGTTGTTTGTCAGAGGGCGCTCCACATAATTTCTCCCAGGTCTCTTTTTTTTTTTATGGCCACCCTCGACTAAACATTGTATACGTTGCGAATTTGAAACTAAATTACATAATAATAATTGGCATAAAAGAGAAAATGCTGCTGATCATTCATGGACCTCTTTCTGGTATCTGGTGGATTCCTTACTAAGCACTGTGATTTAGACTACTATGGGAATCAAGTGAATTCTCGTTAATACGGTTTTTGAAAAGGGAGGATGAAACACCGATTCCAACTTATGACAGATTAATTGGATTGTGAGTAATTTAAGTTCACAATCTTTGTTAAGGAAGGGATTACCTAAGTGGTTAGCGTATTAGACTTCCACGCGGAGGAGACGCGGGTTCGAGTCCAGCTGTGCTACCCTCAGAGTTTTTCTTCCCAGGTGCCTCTACAGTTCACTGTCAAGTGATGGACAGTGTTGTCTGTAACGAGAGAAAATTGTCCGGAGGCCGGCTATGCACTGAGAAGGCTCCAGGCGCCTATGACCATAGAAGTTGATGCGCCTTAAATAAAAAAAATCTGGTGTGAAACACTCACACAACTTTCTCATTACTCCTGTTCTTAAATTATAATTGACAAATGTTATAGTTTGTGTACCAAATATAACGAAATTCGTCGAAAACTGAAAAAGCTGTTCAGTATAAGCGCACTTCCGGCTTACAATTTTCTTAAAACTTGGAATTTTGGCCATCTATTTATTTCTAATTAATTTTGTTTGGATGATAGAATTGTATAATCAACTATGATACCACTTTGGGGAAGCTGCAACCCCACCCCTCCCCTAAAACTGCCTTTACATGAATTTTTCCAGAGAAATGTGTTAAATAAAAGATGTAGATCTTTGCATTTTTATTTTGTATACGAAGTTTCAAGAAAATCGTCGGAGCCATTTTTGAGAAAATCGCGAAAAAAATGAAAAAAATCATTTAGTAAAGTGTTAAAACAAACGCACTTCCGTTATCCGATTTTTTTCAAACTCGGAATTTCAACAACATATTTAATTCTAATTAACATTATTTACATGACAGAATTGTCTAATAAACTGAAATAGCAGTTAAGATGAAACCTAACCCCTCCCCTCCCCCAGAAGTGCCCTTAAATGAATTTTCCTGGAGAAATGTTTCAAATAAAAGTTATAGCTCTTTGTATGTGTAGTTGATATACCAAGTTTCAAGAAAATCGGCGGAGCCATTTTTGAGAAATTGCAAAAACGTAAAAAAAACAACTAGTAAAGTGGTACTTCCGGTTGAGGAATATTGACACATAACGCACCGTCAGATCCCATGGTGATACCTAAACGTAATATCAAGTTTGAACTTTCTACGATTTTTCGTTTTTGAGCTATGCTGTTCACATACACACGCACACACACACACACACACAGACATTTGCTAAAAACCACTTTTTTGGACTCAGGGGACCTCAAAACGGATATTTCCGGTGAAAACTCAATATCGAAAATTTGACACGATTACAATACTTCCTCTTACTAGGAGTAAGAGAAAGTAATTAATACTAACTATTTAATTATTTGAATTAATTTATAAATAAAGTATAGTTATGTCTTTATTATTTGTAACATCAGTTTTAAAACAAAAATTATATTCACTTATATTGTTTTAATATATTGAATTTTTCTTTAAAACTCAATATATTAAAACAAGAAAAACCACATGGTCACATAATTAATACAATTTTAACAAGGCGACTAACTTTTAATAAATTAACCACATGTATAAAAATAAATGATTGTAACGCATCAGTGTTACAAATTTAAAATTATAATTAAAAATAAAACTAGGCCTTAGTATTGCTTATAATAATTATAATCAACATAACACTTTAAACATGTAACAGAGTATTGTGAAAGCAAAAGGAAAAAAAATCCCTAGACAATGACACGTGTAGTTTCGAAACGTTGGAAGCAAATGCAATTACAAGAATAAAAAAATATATTCACTTTTATTAAGTTTAAAAAATATTATTGAACTTAACTAAGTTGTGTAAGTTGTACTAACTTGTTACAAAATCTACATGTTATACGAATCTATATGCTTATACGAAATTTGATTGAAAAAAATTAATTCTAGTATTACGTAGTTTCAGCATAATAAAATTTCTGAAACAGATAAATTCCCATTTCATTAATATAACCAAGAAATATCATTTTGTGGTAAAGTTTCTTCAAGTTCATAAACCTGAAGTCTCTCAAGTAGATTATATTATGAGAAAGATTTAAACTTTAATCTATTTTTTTAGTAAAAAGCAGTTTCTCAGTTAGAAAACTGAGAAAAAATACTGAGAAACATTGCACATTACCTTTTTTTTTCTATTTTTTCAAAGCTCTAGCCCAAATTGGCTAGAGAAGGCTCCGGGCGCCAATGACCATAGATGTTGACGCGCCTTAAATTAAGAAGAAACAAAAAAAACAATATTTGTTGCTGAATGGACATGTCTATGGAAGACTTAAGCTGTTTTGCTGATGAAGTCATTGACCGATTGTTGTGAACCTTGTAGTGAACCTGGTTAGGTCGGGTCTGGATGTTTGTAATCACAAATGTAAACAACTTATATTACTAATGAAAACTCAATTGAAACATTTTTAGTCTTTGATTTAAAAGTATTCTAATGAAAAATTAATAAAACGTTAAACACATTCTTAATTTAACAAAAAAAAACTAATTAGTTAGTTCGAAAAAATAATTAAAAAGTCACCAAATCCAGTTCTGGTGGTAAGGGAAAAGTTTTTCATAGCCAAGTATCAGATTTATCTTGAGGAAGCATTGGCTGGTTGTAGGAAGAAGAATAAGGCAATCAAGTAAAGTAGGCCGGCCTTTTTTTTTGGGGGTGCGCAACTCCTACACCACACTCTGGTTGGTGGTAATATTTCAAGTGGCACAACGGTATGTGACTAGGCGGTGAACACAGGGGAGCTTTGTTGTGGTATTAGCCACCTTCGTATACTATACGTGGGGTACTTGTCACCCTCTTTGTTCCACATCGACGCTTTGCCCAAGTAGCTGAGAAATACTGACTCCCTTCTTACACTATTCCTTTACTTTACACGGCTCTAAACTACCACCTATGAACTGTTCTAAAGAATATCATTCGCTTTCAAAAACACTTATACTCGGGGCTGTTCTACGTATGGAACTATATAAAAAAGTAATAGAATTTTTATCACCTCTTAAAAAAATGCCATTTTCAACCAAGATATATAAACCTTTTTATACGTTTATATCTTTTCTGTCTTTCACAAAAGTATTCAATTCATTTTTTTTTTTTCTGTTTTTTTGCTTCAACATTTCCAAGTAGTACATTTTATTTAAAGTATAGTATAATATACTAAAAACTATTTCCGTGGAAGATAAGAATGGAAGATATATCATGATTACAAATTCTCTTAATTAGTGTACCATCAATTGTATTCAGATGGACATTACATTAATTAAAAAAAAATCTAGTGTCAATACTCACACAATGATTTACTTTTTCTACAATTTATATATATAGTTCTGATTTATTTTATTTATTGAGTTAGGAGAGATGGCGCGGTAGGAGAGAAAACGCAGGTTTTACTTCTCTTGTTTGCCACCACGTGGCGTCATGGAAGTTATTCGAGGAGTAAAGAGATCAGAAGCGAGCATATTGCCAAATTCTTCAATTTTTTTGTGTGTTTATCTGGTTCTACAAGCATTTATACGCATCAGCGTGTGTTTTCATAACGTGAATTTTCATAACGCTTAGTAAATTTTTTTATTTACTATATTAATTGCAATTGAAATGAAAGATTTCCTGTTGTCGTTAAAGTTGGACTCATAGACATAGTGTTTACCAAGTTTCATGTCGACATCCATGTTACTTTCACAGATGAGAGGTCTCCTACCTATGGTACGTCATCTATCCTACCATAGTAGGAGAGACGGCCAAATGTAGTGTATTTGTATTTAGTTTCTGGAATATATGAGAATATCTTTTGCAAGTAATAGAGTTGACATATGTTTTATAAGAATTACCTCTTTAATATATCTCCTATATTTTGATACAACTACTGTCCAGACTCCTCTAAAGATGTGTATCGTATAAAAGGTTTGAATTACTCAAGTTTAAAATTTTTATTTTGGAATATTTCCGGGTTTAATAATAAGGTTGATATTGAGTTGTGTTTGATTACAATATTATTGGGCTTAGTGAAACCTTTTTGGTAAATGATTATTGTTTGAAGTCAGTGAAATTCTCAAAATTTACTTATTTTTTTTCACCTGCAATTAAAACTCACACCCGCGGTAGAGCGAGTGGTGGTCTGATTCTGTTCATAAATAAACATTTTTTTGATCCTGTTTGCTAGATATAACACATTCTTGGATTATTGTTAAAGTGACCCATGTTTCAAAATTGTCCTTTATCATCTGTGTAGTGTATTTTAAGCCATCGATGAATGATGAGAATCTCGAATTATTTTCTACTTGTATAAATAGGTTGAAAAATAAATTTAATCACCTACCATTCATCATAGGGGGAGATTTTAATAGCAGGTTGGCCGATCTCAACCAGTGCGATCCCATTCTGGTACAAGATTCTGATATCTTCTCTAGCAGAAACAATCTTGACTTTCATTGTAATAAAAGGGGCAAAGAATTAGTACAGCTATTGGAAGAATTAGGTTTTTTACTTCTAAATGGTCGTACTAGGAGTGATATAGTTGGCAATTTTACATACGTAACTAATAGTGGTTGTAGCACTATAGACCTTATCTGGTGTGACATTTATAATTTAGATATTATTGAAGACTTAAACATTGCCAATTTGATTACTTCATCAGACCATTTCCCAGTGGAACTTTCTGTTTATGTCCCTACCGATAGTATACCTGCTCCAACTACTGCGCTTAATCCAAATAAATATCCAATAATGAAATTTAATAAATCGCTTGCAGCTGAGTTTAGTATGGAGCTAATGTACTCAAGTAAGATTTCTGTCAATTTTGAAACTGATTCTTTGGAATATCTTTATCAAAACTTCGTGGAAGCTGTTTTCCAGATCTCATCTTCATTGGGCATGGTTAAGAAAATGAACAATTCAATTAAAAATTATACCAAAAAAAAAATGTGGTATGATAAGGACTGCAGAGATCAAAAGTTAAAAGTAGAATTATATTTAAAGAAATGTAAAGCATCCAATTTCTCAGATTGTATTAAACAAACTTTTTTACACGAAAAAAGAAAATATAAAAATGTGATCAAAAGTAAACGATTAGAGTATAATAATTCCATCCTATGTAAATTTTCAAAAGTTAGAAATGTAGTTGAGTTTTGGGATGTAGTAAATAGCTTAAAAAGTAAACATTGCTTGTCTTCATGTATTGATATCATCAGCTGGGAACAGTTTTTTACATCTAAATTTCCTACACGCATTGTAAATAACTGTACTTTTTATGATGTAAGGCATCCATATCTTGATCAACCATTCTCTGAAATTGAAGTTTTAAATTCTATTAATAGAACACATAATGGTAAAACCCCAGGCATTGATGGTTTAACTTATGAATGCTTTAAAAATTTGCCTGCAAACTGGTCATTATACCTTGTTTCATTATTTAACAAAGTTTTTGATTCTGAAACTGTTCCAAAAGATTGGTCTAGTATTTTATTTACCATGCTTTTTAAGAAGGGTGACCGACTCAATCCGGATAATTACAGAAGCATTGCTCTAGCTAATTGTATTTTAAAAATTTTTACTCAAATGCTTCTTGATAGACTTACAATTTGGGCATCCTCAGCTAATATCATACCTGAAAATCAGTCGGGTTTTCGAAAGGGTCACGGATGTTTAGGCAACTTGTTTATTTTAAATAGTATGATTCAACTGAGGCTGCGACAGAGTCGGAAACACTTTTTTGCTCTATTTGTAGATTTTAGTGGGGCATTTGATAGAGTAAACCATCAAATATTGTGGGAAAAACTGTTTGAAATGGGGGTTAGTTCCAAAATTTTGAGGATTTTAATTAATATTTATGATAATGCTAAAATGAGGGTGAAATGTGAAGGGAAGTTGTCCTCAGAAATTAATATAACGGAAGGCGTTCTCCAAGGGGAGACATTATCGCCTTTCCTGTTCAATTTATATATTTCTGATATGGAATGCTTTTTTAGAAGTCATAATGTCTCAGGTATTCCAATAACTGCTTCCTGTAACATATTATTTTTGCAATATGCTGATGATATCATTTTGTTTGGGGATTCTTTTACTGATATGTGCATAAAATTAAACATTCTATCAGACTATTGTAAAAGAAATAAACTAAAAGTAAATATACTTAAAACAAAGATGATGAAGTTTCACGAAGGCAGAACCAAGAAAGATAGAGTATTTTATTATGAAGGTTCCAAAATAGAGTTGGTAAATAATTTTAATTATTTGGGAATTTCATTTAATTGTTCAGGAATATTTTCTACTCACCTTAAAAATTTATCTACGAAAGCCAACTTAGCTCAAGGGACAGTCTTGGAGGTTTTAAGGAAAGTAAAGTCTTCTTCTTGGGAATCTATAATCAAGCTGAATGATTTTTTGGTTCATTCCACTATTTTGTATTCTGTTCAGATTTGGAGTATCCGTTATGCCGATGAATTGGAAAGAATCCAATTATCGTTTTTCAAAAAATTATTTCACCTTAACAAATCTGTTCCTAACTTCCTAATCCGTTTGGAATTCGGCTTGTTGCATGTAAAAGTAAAAATTTTAAAATTGATTCTGAAATGGTTGGAGAAACTCTTGCAGATGGAAAATTATAGACTCCCAAAAATTTGTTATTCCAAATTAAGAGATTTATATTCTGCAAACAAATTGGATAATTCTTTAAGAAGTGCTAAATTTAATTGGTATACTCAATTGGCTGAAGTGTTAAAAATAATTAATATGGATGCAATTTTAAATATAGAAACACCTAAAGAGCTTAGAAAAAGCATTCCCTTAGTGTTATCTAATTACCAGGCCTACTTAAGAAATCTAGATTTTGATAAATTATTTACATTTAGATATAACCTCTTCTACTTAGATTTTTTTGAAGCTGTGTGTGACATACAAAATTATGTAACCTCAGATTTGGACTTTTATTTGAAACGTTTTATTGCCCAATTTAGGCTATCTGGAAAATATATTTCAAAATTTACAAATAATAATAATTTATATCTGTTGTGTCACACTGAGGAATGCCAGTATTGTAGAAATGGTGAACTGGCTGATTGCTTTCATTTTTTTGTTAAATGTACACTTTTTAATTTTCATAGAGCATACTTTTTGCCAGAATTAGAAAATATTGAAGACAGTGTTTCATTTATAGAATCAGTAACATGGTTGCTAAAGAATAAGCCTAAGAACTTATAATTATTCGCAATAAATTCATTAAGGTTTAAGAAAACTTATTGGCAATAATTCATTTCTAATTAGGTTTGCCTATTTTTCAGATATTATTCTTTTTTTTCTTTATATGTAGTATTTACACTATTTTTTGTTATTGAAAAGTAATTTTTTTCTTTCTTTCTTTCTTTTATAATTAATTGCTTTGATGGCTTTAATCAAGTTTGTTAAATTATCTTTAATTTTTTTGTAAATATGGAACAACTCCACTGTCATGTATAAAACAGTGAAATAAATAAACTAAACTAACTATATTTTGATACAGGGCACAACTTTGAAATGTGCGTCATCTCTTCTAGCTTTACCCTATTTATACGAGTACTATTTAAATAAGAAGTGTAACATTTTTTATGAGTAGTTGGTTAGACACTAAGTTTAAAGAAAATCGATGAAGACGTTATCGAAAAATATGAATCTATTCAGTAGAAAAATGGTACATCAATCCATTTTTATTAAAATCTTATTGTCACACCTAAACGGAATCAAGGTATCAAATTTCTGTGATTTTACATTTTTTTTTTGAGTCATACTGACTAAAACTTATAAATAGGGACCAATTTATAAAAAACAATTTTTCAAATCCATAGGATATCAAAACTTGTATTTCTGAAAAAAATATAATATTGAAAATTATAGACGATCACTATACTTCCGGTTAGATAAGTAAAATCAGACTGAAAGAGTTTCACATGTGCGTGATTATTCTATTAAGCCTAATATATTTTGGTACATGATTTAAGAAAATTGTTGAGCTTTTTTCAAGAAAATTACGAAATGTAACGGAAAGAGAGAGAACACAAGCCCGACCGAGAGAAAACAGACTCTCTCTGGTACTCTCTGACTTAAGCAGGCTAGAGTGGGGAGAACCTGTATATAAGGGAGTGAGAGATCTAGACATCGATCTATCAGATTCAACCATATACATTGCATCATGTCATATCTCTACTCTAACCCTTTATTCTATAAAATCATTACAAATCATGTCATCATTACACAGTGAAGTTTGTGTAAGCTTATAGCTATATTATAACAGTGTCTTCATATCTCGTCTAATTAATTAATCCCAATTTCTCTCCTCATCAACTCCATTATAGAAAAGTTCAGAGTTTTGTAATTTTGCACTTTCAGTAAACATACATCAAACTAGAGATTCTAACACTATGTTTATAATATTCCAATATTATATATATGTTACATAGCCGTACATTAAACGGAAGTGGCACTCTAGAGGAAAGATTACCATTGCTGTCCTCCCCCCCCACCATATCACAGCTAATATCAATTTCCTGGTAGTATATTTCAAATAAAAGTAATAATCATTAGTACTTAGTTAATATTATAATGTTTAAAGAAAACTATTGGAGAGTTTTTGAGAAAATCGGTATATAATTATTCAGTAATTTGCACTTTGGTTGATAGATTCTGACCATAACTTTTCGTTAGAAACGTTAGAGATACCTAAACGGAATTACACACACACACACACACACACACACACACAAACATATATTTTTATATATATATATATATATATATATGTATACTATTCCTAAAACCATTTTTACTTTCTCTTACTCCTAGTAAGAGGAAGTATTGTAATCGTGTCAAATTTTCTATATCGAGTTTTTACCGGAAACATCCGTTTTGAGGTCCCCTGAGTCCAAAATAGTGGTTTT
>JAAEAF010003279.1:0-141518 GCA_011037195.1 Triatoma infestans | reverse complement strand
GCAATCTTCTTTTCATTTCGAGCAAGCCACTACATTTGTCATCATTCAAAAAATCTTGTATAGTTCTTGCAATTAGTATATATTGCTTAAAAGGGCAGTAATGTTTAGGTACAAAAACAGCCGTATTTTACCATTAGGCAGTTGGATGAAATAAATCACTTTATAAAACAGCTTATTTAAAAAAAACCAAGGGGTTGAATTCTTATTGTTAAAAATTGAATTCATAATAGAAACAAGGAGACCCCATTCTGGGCTTTTTAAGCAAATTTGAAGGACTTTGATCTATCGCGTTTTCTTAACCATCTGAGAGTTATGCAAATGATATATCGTTAGTATTGACTAAAATCGAAAAAGCAATGGACTGAATTTTTATGACAATAAAAAAATACTTTCTCATATTGTCTGTCAGCTTTGCAAAAATTGACTTCACATAGGAATTAAGTATTTTACGGGCCACCTAAATAAGAAAAATAATCATGTAAATTCGTGAAGCTGAAGAGAACAGCGCTTTGTTTAAAACCAAAAATCAAATTTGATATATCACTGGGGTTTCCTTACCCTTGAAATATTTGTATAGCTCTGTCACTTTTATTTGAAATATTTTTTCGAGAATAAAAAAGCTGAAACGTTAAGGCTTCCTTCTGAAGTTCTATTTCCAACATGGTGTTTGTTGTAGGTAACGTTTAGGTTAACTAATTTTAGGATAAGTTTTCAAGATTCAAAATACCAATTTTAAAGAAAATTTTGACAATTAAAAGTTAAGAAATGCAGCAAAAGAAAAAGTCGTACGAGTTTTTGACAGATTTTCTGCATAATAACTTGAACTGACCTTTTGGATGGAATTAGGGCTCCGAAAGAGAAAAAAAAACGATTTGTAGTACATTCGTCATGAATATGTGGAACAATTTAGGGGCTTTCTAGTTTTATAAACTCTATCAAGATTTTACAGCACGCAGGTGAATGTTAATAATTATATTTTTTTTTTTCATTTTATTTTATTTATTGTTCTCCAATTATGGAGCCGTATTTGCTCAGAAAACTGAGAAAAAATTGAAGGAATACTGGACAAGTTAAGGAAAGAAAATACTGTTGAAAAAGGTAGGAAAATTAAGGTTTACAAAAAAAAATCAAATAATGAAAACAAATACTTTTTTTTTTCTTCTTTTTTTTTTGATTTCTCAATTCAAATAATACAAGTTTTGGCGTACATTTATTATAAGTATTCAAAACAAAATTCCTTTCTTTATTTCAGTAGTTTTATATTTCATAAAATATCACCTCATAATATGTCAAAATTTTATAATTATAATAAAGATAATAATAATAATTATGTATTATATAATATAAATATCTACAAATCTACAATAAATGGAATCTACGAAAAACATTTTATGTATGTATATAAAACAATTCATGTTCAAGATGTCTACATATGTATGTATAAGTGCTTTATGGCACTGTTTGTACTTGATATTTTCAAAAATAAAAAATAAAAAAATTAACATATGTAAAATAAATTTTTTTAAAAAAATTACTTTATTTCCCTTTCTTTATTTTTATTTTGTATATATTTTTGAGCAACTGTTTAAAAAGTAATATCTAAGTGAGTAGATGAAAAACATGGCAGAGAAATATTTTTATTTACAATTTGAAGTCAAAAGTTTTTAAGAATGTTTAGGTAATTGAATTATTAAGATTATAAAAATTTTTTTTGGGAAGTGACTTTGTTCTACATATATTTTCATAACAATAACAAAGAACAAAAAAAAAAAAAAGTATGTATTATAATTTAATCATTTCTATATACAACATCGAAAAATATATACACATAATTATTTATAAGAATGAAATTCACAAAAAAAAAAAAACTTTAATATCACAAATAAGTTTTGTCCAAATTAAGGACAAAAATAAAATAAAAAAAAATGAACTCAAGGCCACAAAAATTATTATTAGAAGAATATAATAAATGAATGTTTTATATAATTATTATTTTTTCTAAAAAAAAATGGCACAAATTCATCATGAGAAACACTTATAAAAAAGATATAATAGGCCTTTTTTTTAAATTATTATTATTTTTTTTATATATAATTATTAAAATAAATTTTGTCAGTTTTTCGATTTTTTTTTTTTTTCTTTTAAGATTTACGAAAAATCTAACAGTAAACATTAACAATATTAAAAAAATTATTACTTTGTTTTGTACGATAAACTATTTTTTTTTTTTTTTAGATCTAACCTATGGGACGGTCACACTGTGTGACAATATTTTTTTTTTTTTTTTTGTATATAGAAAAGGTCATAAAATATTTTATAAATATATAATATATATGTACGAGATTTATAAATGTATGTTACAAAATAAAACAAAAACATCTTTATATATAAATCGTTATATACAAAATTGGGTATTATGTTGGATCCAAATTCAAATTTGATATAGTAACACTTTTCTTTTCTTTTTTGTATTTTGTTTTGAGCATTTGAAATCTTCCGAGATTCCCAGACAAATTATAAAAGCAAATAAATAATTTGTAATCTTCAAGCTTATCAATAATTTTTTTGTTTTTTTTTTCTTTATTATTATTATTTAAATTCACACTCAGGAGTTTTTAAACAGCATAATGGAGGGATTACGTTGTCTTTTTTAATTTTTTTTAATAAAATTGTCAGCGAACTGTAAAAAAAAATAAACAAATATATGTGAAATATTAGATTATTTTTAATAAGAAATCTGATTGCAATCTTATACAAAAGAACCATGAATTCTACTAGAAAAAGAAAAAAAAATAGTATGATACACAGCAGGCCTGCCAATTAGTGCACATCTCGTGGTCTTTATTGATTTGGAAATGTTAATTATTTAATTATCCTTAATATTATAACAATATTTAACGGAACCGTATATTATACTTAAATTGTAATCAGAGATAAGTCTATTCCTTCCCCCACCTCCTAGAACTTCCTAGAAATCTACTTTTTCAAGAAAATGTGTTTGGTTTAAATTGTATATATATAATTAGTGCATCCACAAAATTTTAAAGAAAATCGTTGAAGCGGTTATGTTAAGAATCATGTCAGAATCATGTAAATACAATTTTTCCCAGAATGAAAGCTGACATCATGATCAGGAGAAAAAAATTAACGCGTTATTAGGAACCGAAAGCCTTATACATCTAATTCTGACTTATGTGTTGACAACCTGGTCAATGACAAAAAAAATTTTGTAGGAAAGAGGATGGAAGTTAAAAAAAAAAAAAAAACTACATTAATTTTTTAAGGGCCACAATAGACTCTTAGGGGGTCGCAGTGGCCATAGGCTGAAGAATCCCCCTCAAGGAGCCGGTAAACGATCAAGCTTTTTGTCAAACACGAAAGTATGATCTTGTGCGGTTTGATGTGTTTCAAACAAAAAAAAATTGTTTGGCGTGTTTGATGGAAGAACTGATTGATGAAATGTTTGAAGGTGTGCGGGTCATTTTTGTCAAACATCTTTAGTATTTGTTTTGTTTTCATCCGGTGAACATGTCCGAGCTAGGGACAAAGGACAAGGAATTTGTACTCCAGTTTATTTCTCTGTACAGAGACTTTCCGGCATTATGGAAACTGAAATCAAAAGAATATAGTGTCCTTAACATATAACAGTGTCCTTCTTTTCGATTCTCGGACTAAGTAATTCCAACAAGCTATTGAAGGTTTCGCTATCCATTCGGAGAAAGTTGGCGTAGTCCCGAGGTTCTGTTACTAATATTTCTTTCAGCAAATTCTCATGAGTATATTTATGTCTCGGTTTATACCATTCTTTTGACCAACGTCTTGACTTTTTTTTCTTAATACAAAGTGCCAGAGTCAACGCAAGAAACGCTCTCTCTGTCTTTATTCGAAGACATTTAAATAAAAATAAAAAAATTTGAAATAAATGACCACACGATGTGCACAGTTAAAAAAAGTCAAGCAACTAACAGTGAACGTGTGTGGCTGTTGTCAAACAGGGGACATTTGACCAACATATTTGACAAAAAGTTTGATCGTTTACCGGGTCCCTTAGAATCTACATATATTTTAAGAAAATAGGCAAAATCGGAGAGGTTGTTCACCCAATAATCGTTTATATATCAAGAGCTGAACTCAATAATAAGTTATTTCACTCTATATATCTCATAGTTTTAAATCTAAAATCCACGCCTAGAATGCGAATCGAACCAAGCAACGATTTACATAGAGCTAAAACACACTCTAATAACAACCTAGCTTCTATCAAGGCACCTAAAGGAAGGTCTTTAGGATATTTTAAAAATTGGGTGGTTGAAAACTTAATTTTTTTTTTGGAAATTATCCAAATATTTTATGTTTCATTTCTGAGGTAACCCCGGATAGGTAATACGACGCGACAACTGTAAACAGGAGACGATTAATAAGCAAATAGCGCCTATGTAGTATATTTCACTTGGTTAAAAGTAAAATTTGGCTACAATTCAATGTAAACTTTTTTATTTAAAAATAATTTACTTTCTGATACTAAAATACAAATTCTGTCTGGGACAATAAGCTTTTTATATTTCTATAAACCTAAAATTATAGAAGAGGTATGAATTCAATTTGTAGGTAACTTTATAATTATTTCTATAGTTCTAAGAGAAAAATATCGAAATCCTATAATTTGGGCTATTCAGATCCACTAGAATTCAGAGCAAGTAGATTGCATAAATGTAAGTTTCAAATTTAAATAAATATTAAAAAATACCTCATGACATCATCATCTGGGTGTATGTAGCAAGTAATTGACTGAAATCTGCTTTACCAATATTCATTTTAACTGATGCTATTGATTTAAATAATTGTGTAGCAGTTAAATATTCTGGCAGTTTTGTTAGATATTGTGACCCAGTTAAAAAATCCATACCTAATAATTGGTCCTGAGACAATTTCAATACACCTGTAATTAAAGTTTTTATAAAATAAATATAATATATATAATTATAATAGAAAGAAAATTAAATATATTATTTAATAATTTTACCTATGGCCGTTCTAAATAAGAATTCATCACCATCTCTAAGAAATACATCCCATATTCTTGAAGCAAGATCTAAACTCATTGCTTTTGCATATATTGTATAAACCCAATCTAATAAATATAAATCTGGTGTTAATCTACAATTGTCAAGATGTTCACAAAGTTTTGGCAAATTCTCCCTTAATAAGGCTTTATATGTTGCATAATAAGCTTCCATCTGAAACAAAAATAGTGTTATTTAAAACATATTAGCGATCAAGCTATTATTGATAGGTATTTTTTCACTATTTGGAAAAAATGATTAGTGACGTTTCTATCCCGTCATTATATACACCTATAATTAACTCAAGGAAACCAACAAAATAAGCATTTAAACTAAAAATGTGTATGAATTCATTAAACAAAAAGTATCAACGATTTTGTTACATTCTGTGTCGTCTGGCTTAGAGCATATAAAACATAGAATAGAAATTTTTAAGCATATTTAACTGTGTTATAAACTGAGAAACTGTACTAAAGCACATGGAAAGCGTAACCCCAAATTTTCGCTCAGGTCACTCCTGGAGTCAAATTTCTGAAAAAGAATTTGAAATAAAAGAGAGACCTATGTATTGCTATAATTAGACGAAATTTAATGAAAGTTATTGGAGTTGTTTTCGAGAAATAAGCCCTAAAAATACGGTTATGATGTACATCCGGTTTATTATAAATCTGAACGAATGATTCATGAAAATCACCTACATTGATAGGCAAACATATAACTATAGATTGAGAGAAGGAGAACGTGATTAATTCGTATAAAACAGTATTTCGATCAAGAGTATATTTATATATTCCTAGAAAAAACTCAAAATCGAAAAGGCAGGGTAGCATTAATTCCTCTTATCAAGGAAGTAATAATAAAACTAAAAGCTCTATAAGAATAGTCTGGACATGTTTAAATAGAATAAGACATCGGTAATTCTTTTACAAGTTTATCAAAATAAGTAATTTCTCTAAAGGTTTATCAGAATCTCTCTTTTACCTTTCTTCTTTCTAAGAATATAATAATATCCTATCTCGAAAAAATACAAAGTAAATAAATTATTCCAAATTTTTTTCTCTAATAGTTTTGTAATTTACATCTTTATCTAGGATTGGCATTATTCAAGAAAAAGTCTGTGTGGTGTCCGGTAAAACCAACTTTCTAGTAGGAAAATTGAAATGAAAACCGCTTAAAAATCCTCACTAATTAGTATCGTATATCAAACTGTATCAGATTATTTTCAATAGATGTGGCGTCATACTTGTACACATAAACAGATAAAAATTTGAAATAAATGAAATGCTTAAAAAAAATTGTCGAAAATCAATGAAAGAACCAATGAGATAGAGAATTTTATTGAAATACATTTTTTAATGAAGTAAATTGGAGTTTAAATTAACCACAATTTTTAATTTCATGGCAGTACGTTGATGGCCTTGAGCGCTAGTCTCGCTCGTTTAGTTAGCTTACGTTGGTTGTTCGAGTAGGTTATATTGGTGTTCCTTTATAGTTTTTCTAAGTTTTATAATTATTCAAAATGAATAAACGTAAACAAGATTTACAAATTCCAGCAGAAGAAAGTGATCTTTTAGCTATTACACCTTTAGGAGCTGGACAAGAAGTTGGAAGATCTTGTATAATGGTGGAATATAAAGGAAAAAAAATTATGCTCGACTGTGGTATACATCCCGGTTTAACTGGAATGGATGCATTACCTTTTGTAGATATTGTAGATACAGATGAAATAGATTTATTGTTAGTTTCGCATTTTCATTTAGATCATTGTGGAGCTTTACCGTGGTTCTTATTGAAAACAAGTTTTAAAGGAAGATGTTTTATGACACACGCAACAAAAGCTATATATAGATGGTTGGTTTCTGATTACATAAAAGTGAGTAACATATCTACTGAGCAAATGCTTTATACTGAAAGTGATTTAGAATCTAGTATGGATAAAATTGAAACTATTAATTTTCATGAAGAGAAAGAAGTGGGTGGTGTTAAATTTTGGGCATACAACGCTGGCCATGTATTAGGTGCTGCAATGTTTATGCTAGAAATATCTGGTGTAAAATTGTTATATACTGGTGACTTTTCAAGACAAGAAGATAGACATCTAATGGCTGCAGAAATTCCTTCAATACGTCCTGATATTTTAATAACAGAAGCAACTTATGGTACACATATACATGAAAAAAGAGAAGAGAGGGAAGCAAGATTTACTTCTTTAGTGCACGACATCGTTACAAGAGGTGGAAGATGTTTAATTCCAGTTTTTGCTTTGGGACGTGCTCAGGAATTACTGTTAATATTAGACGAATATTGGAGTCTCCATCCAGATTTACACGACATTCCTATATATTATGCTTCATCTTTAGCAAAGAAATGTATGGCAGTTTATCAAACTTATATTAACGCTATGAATGATAAAATTAAAAGACAGATTGCTGTGAACAATCCATTCGTATTCACTCATATATCAAACTTAAAAGGAATTGACCAATTTGAAGATATAGGACCTTGCGTTGTGATGGCATCACCGGGTATGATGCAAAGTGGATTATCAAGAGAACTTTTTGAATCTTGGTGTACTGATTCAAAAAATGGTGTTATAATTGCTGGTTATTGTGTTGAAGGTACACTGGCTAAAACAATTTTATCAGAACCTGAAGAAATAGTAACACTAAGTGGTCAGAAATTAAGGTTGAACATGTCAGTAGCATATATATCATTTTCCGCTCACACAGACTATCAACAAACTAGTGAATTCATTAGAAAATTAAAACCACCGCATATAGTTTTGGTGCATGGTGAACAAAATGAGATGAGCCGATTGAAATCGGCTTTACAAAGAGAATATGAAGGTGATTCAGAGAATAATATTCAAATTTATAATCCAAGAAATACTGAATCTGTAGAGCTGTATTTTAGAGGTGAAAAAGTTGCTAAAGTTATGGGTACACTAGCAATGAACGCTCCAAAACCAGGTGATAAACTTTCTGGTATATTGGTGAAAAGGGATTTCAACTATCATCTATTAGCACCTAGTGACCTATCTAAATATACCAGCTTAGCAACAAGTTCAGTAGTTCAACAACAACATATTCCATACAATGGATCATTAACAATTTTAAGATCAATGCTGGCGCATATTGCATCTCCACTACTTCCAGTAGATATTAAAAAACTTAGAGCATTCAATTGCATAGATATAACACTTAACAAGAAAACCGTAAGTTTAGAATGGATAGCTACACCAGTTAATGATATGTTTGCCGATTGTATTCTAACAGCAATAATTGAATCAGAAAGCGTCGACCCGAACATATGTCCACCAAATGTTCACATGAAAATGGATAGAATGCATTTCAAAGAGTGTGTAATAGAAATGTTACAAGATATGTTTGGTGAAGAATGTGTTCCTAAAATATTTAAAGGTGATAAATTACATGTTACTGTGGACAATAAAAAGGCAAATATAGACCTATTAAGTTTAGAAGTTAAATGCAAAGAAGATTCAACATTACAACAAGTGGTACAAACGGCCATTAAAAAACTTCATGAAGCATTAACACCTTCATCAGTATATTTTCCAAAAGAAGATATTGCTGAACCAACAACTATAGGGTAACTGAAATATATTTCATATTTTTATTCAACTTATAATTATGTAATATTGTATTTTATTTAATAAAACTTTGTAAATATAATTCACTGGTCATCGTTAATTATTTATATGTTTTATAATAAAGTTATTTTTTCTTCTTTTTAAGTTCTATCTCTTTAAATATCTCCTAAAATATTATAATTTTAATAATTAACAGATTGCTAAACCATTATAATTAATTAATTTTATTGAACAATCCCTCAACATGCCTAATTTTTGTATGAAAGCTTACAAAACCTGCACTTCTAGGAAAATAACATATTGATTTCATTCATGTAAACCATAATTTTTCTTTTCAAGAGAATTCAGTTATTCTAGTCTTAAATTCGACAAATACGTTGAAACTTGTAAAGTTTGTAGAAAACCTTTAAATTGTCAAAATGAAAGGAACCAAATAATACACAGGATGATTGGTAAGTAATGTAACTACAAATTTTGGAAGATACCTCATATGTACATTGTAGTAACTCTTTTGCAATAACACAATCTACATACTTCTCTACCCGATCTTCAATTATTGCATATAGGTTTTTTTTTTTTATTATTAGTAAATTATATTTTTCCCAATGAAAGTCACATTTCTGAGCTACAATCGTCTCTACAAATCGTGAAGAATTTTGAATTATTTTCGTAAAGAGAGTTACGTCTTCTAGAAAATATGGCTTTTTTCAAAATCAGATGTGCTAATTATAATCACTCAAACATAAAAATGAAATTCTCGAAATTTTTCTAATCGATATTAAGTAACAAAGTTTTTTTCCTAGGAGATGGCGAATTTCGTAAAAGCTATTTCATAAAGATTCAAACTGAAAATAAATAAATATTTATTGTCCCTTTTTAAGGAAAATGTTATTAGCATCAATCAGCTTTTACACATTATACTAACCCAGTATTGTTTAATAGGCTTCAGCTCTCTTTCGAGCTTATTTGCTTAAATTCCAAAAAGCGTTTTTTTTTTCTCTAGGTACAATTTATTTAAAAAATGTCTTCTTATAAGAGAAATAGGTTCAAAATTAAATGCATAAACAAATTAGAAAATGGGAAATACCCACCAATGCAATGCGCATACTGAGAATCATCAGGATCACTCATGTAGAAAGAAATATTACATAATTTGTTAAAACACTAGGCTATGATTTATTAAGAAAATAAAATTATGGATTGTAAATGAATGTGGCCATGCACAAGGAGAATCCGGAAGCTGAGCATTTTATCGATAAAAATAGTTTTACAAAATTATATAATAATAAAAGTTAAAAATGCATTTAAAATAATAATTACAAAAAAAGAGAGATTAGCATAAATTTTAATGATATAAGAAAAATAATTAAATTCCAAGAAAATACCATATGAGAACAATAGTTTTTAAATTTCAGATAAAAATAAAATTCAATATAAAAATTGTTAAATGAATTGTAGTTTTTTTTTTTTTATAACAATTGAGATCTTTAATTATTTTTATTTAAGAGTTCCAATGAACAATGAACTTTTTTTTCGAATTATAACTTGCCCATTGTAAGATTTAATAGATAAGCATTTAATGATTACGATAAAACTGAAACATTTTATAAATATTAAATATCTGGATGATCTTGACAAACAACAAGTGCTGGGCGTTACAGAAACATTAAGTTGAAGTTAACTCTCTACATGAACTTGATTAGCCATACTCTGACGATGGATGACAATCCGAAATAGGTCAGGGACATAAAAAATTATACATTCTACGACGGATAAATTCTCAGATTTTATAAATAATTATATGTTTACTTACCAACGGCTGATCTAAACTGTAGAAAGCTCTATGACAAGGCCGGTTGAGTAAATTAGCAAAACATACAAATGCATCTGGTGCATCCATATTAAGTATTAATACTGCCGCTATGAAAGACATTCCTTGGACATAACCAACATCCGGTCTATAGCAGACGTATGCAGCCAATAAACTATGTAGCATATCATAGTATGGACCCTTCTAGAAAATTAAAATTATTAAATAAAAATCACAATGTAAGAAAATATTAATTTAATATAATTTCTTAAATGAAAATATTAAGATTTATACCTTTTGAAATATACATAAATGTGGAAAAGTTCGACTAATATCTAATTGGATTAATTCCATACTAGCTTCCCTATCTGCAGCGTCTCTGTCTTTGGAAGGTTCATCTATTGAATCCGTACTGCCCGCTGCACTTTTCAACCTTTCTACAGCCCTGAAACAAATCTAAGATGACTTTCTCTCACTTCCTCTCTGAAATCCTAATTTATAATTTCTCCTCAAACCTTTTGCAACCCATAATTAAAAACATATGAAGAAAAAAGCACTACAACATTTAAATGACACTTTAGAGGGAATCCCAACGCTGAGCATTTTACTTCCCATTACTCATTTCACACTCCCATTATTTTATTTTTAATTCAAACAAAATTGATAGCTCTCCATATGGTAGATTAGATACCATGGCTAAATGAGCCTACGCCACCGCGACCCCTAAGCACCCAAAAATAGAGTACCCTCTTCAGTCCTGTCAGCGTAAGTAGGCTTAGGAGTCAGCATAATTAGGCTGGAGAGATTCCTGGCTCTGACTTGAAGGCGTCAGTTTTTCTTCTCCGAAAAGTCGAATTCTCAGTCACACAAGTCCCTCACACTGACTCAGTAATAGGGTGCTATTTCTTCTTCTCCCAGACATAATTCTGAACTGGCTCAAGCGATATGTATTGCTTCTTAAGTCCACAGTGATTAGAAGAAGGGCTTCAGTAGATGCATGACCTTGTAGGATAATTCTGTATTAAGACTGAGTTATTAATAGAGAAAGCTATTAATAAGCTTTTTCGCCTGCCTCTGGCCTTAAGCTACCATCCATCATCATTCTTGGAATTTGTTACGTGCCCCATGATTGGAAGACTGCGCTCCTGACGCGAATTATGCAATATTAAACTAATGTGTCCACTAGGCTTCGAAAGACACCATCCGGGTAAGGCGATCTGCCGCCTCGTTGCCCGTATCCCCTGAATATCCGGGTATCCAGACTATTAAAACTTTGCTTTTGTTAGTAATTTCCATAAGGATCCCCAAGCTGTCCTACACCAGGCTTGAATTAATCTGGTCATAACTAAAGGCTCGTAGACCTGCCTGGCGTCTGAGAAAATCACGACTAATCTATTATCTTAGCAGCAAAGATAATTACTGCGACTAGCTACTGCTTACAGAGATAACACACCTCGGATTAGCCACTTACAATCCAGCTCCCACTTCATCTCACCATGACCTGGAGCCGTCCTTGTCCCACCAATTCATAGGTAGTAAGCATACGAAGTTTACAGAAAATTGATGAAGTTTTTATACGAGAAAATAATGAAAAACTGAAAGAAAAAAAAAACAGTAAATCCACTGGGATAGATTTTTTTATCAATACCGGTCATTAAAATCGTTATACTCTGGTGGTAACTGAACGAAATAACAAGTTCCTTTTGCTATATACGTTTTTGAATTATGATGTTCACATCATTCATACCCACATATACTCATTCATGTATTTACACATACTATTCTCAGTAAATACTACTTCGTTTTCAGACGACCCAAAAAAATATGTTATATATCTTCAATTTTTGAAAACTCTGAAAATAAAGCATATTCCAGTGCAGTCCAAACTAAAAATGAAGTTTTTAGTAAAATCATTTTTAAACAAATTTACAGGGAAAAAAGAAAGACCCCACATATTAAAAGAATTTCTGGTTGAGCTATTATGTAGGTGAGTGGTTAATTATTATAACTTGGTATGAGAATTGCGATAAAATGAAAAAGAAGAATGAAATTATTCCTTAATTTTCTGAAGATGAAAAAAAAAATATATATAAAAAAAGTGACTGTGAGAAACAAGTAACAAAGGACTCTATTGTAGCCCGTAGATGAAAAGAATGCACGTTCGCAACATGAATAAACAGAAAAAAAGCAAGGTCAACAAAAAAGAATTACGTTATTAAAAATTATCTAAACATGTTTTTAAAGTAATTTAATATATATATTTTTTTTTTTTTACTTATTTAATGATCCATGTTTGTTCAAACTATTCTTATGTAAAAGATTACTTATCTATCATAGATTCTTATCTTTCATTCAAGTCCCCTACTTTTATCTTTATCAAAGTTGCTCCTATAAGGTATTTTTTAAGCAAATTCTTAAACGACCATGTTTTCAATATTAATAGAAAAGCCACAATTTTGAAAATTCAATGACCTCAAAATTCACGTATTCCTTTTTTTTTAACTTCTTCCTCATAACTTTTTCACCTGCAAGGATGTTCATCCTTCTAATATCGAAAATGCATTAAGCTACTCACCCGAAAATAAGTTCAGATCTGACCTCTCTTGTTACTGAATTATTTATTATTTTTAGCTTTAGTTTCTTTTTGTGTAGATGGCAGAGTGTTATTAAAGGATTTTTTTTCTTCTAAGTATGATCAGTGATCTACAGGTGATCAGTGTCATTCAAAACACCAGGGTATTCAGGGCTGGGATCGAGATCCTAGTGCGGCATGTTACCAGAATAATATCATTTCCATTTTATTAAACTGTTAAATGGCTTTAATTGCTTGAACAATAAAATCTTACTAATTTCAAAATTTCAGTCATATACAGGCTATTTAAAGATTAGACTTAACTTAATTTTGACAATAATCTTGTGTAAGTCTATTGGAGTATGGGAAAAACTTTGGTTTATATGAAACTACTGAAGAGGTCTCAATCCGGAGACCTGAGTGTTTTGCATGACTGCAAAACGCCAGCAAAAAAAAACACTTTAGAAGGGAAGTCTTTAGAATTCCTCGAAAAATAATCTTAAAAAGTGATAGGCCTATATATATATGTAAATATATAAATAATTAATAGTAAAATTGTTAGAATGTCCTTCAAGAAAATCATAAAATACTGAAAAAAAATCCATCCTTTAAAGAGGTAATTCCGCTTAAGAAATTTTTATGGAAATAATCCTATCGGTTTCCCGGATAATATCCCTAAAGGGATATCCTTTTTGAGTCCTTGTTTTATTCATTTTGGACGTATTTTCCTTAAACATAACACTTTAGCTAACATTAAAGCTGACTCAATTTCGAAAATCTGATACGATCGCAACAATATATAAAGGTCAAAATTTCCAATTTCAGTCATCATCAATATAACTAGCTTCAATATGATTGGTTCTGAGAAACGTCCTAATTTTTAAAATGCAGTAACCTTTTAATTACTGTTGCCTTGGAAACAGTAATTTTAATATATATATATAAATTCAGCATCCGTATGTTTGTGTCCGCAAAGCTCGAAAAGTAGTCGATGGATTGACTTGAAATTTTTACACAACGTTGCATTTCTATATAAGAATGTTTATATATACTTTTTACTCCGAAGTTCCCATGGAAACGGTAACTTCTCCGAGCGTTTCGCGAGTTTGGCAGAAATAGACAGACACAGACGCGTTGCGGTGGTGGCGCGCTCTCTGAACCTCTTTCTCAACCTCTATTCCGAAGTTCCCACGGAAACGGTTCTTCGGGCGTGCAAAATCATTGTTTGGGATGAGTGTACAGTGGCTCACAAGAAGTCATTGGAAGCATTAGACCATAAATTGAAAGACTTGCGAAATAATCTGGCTCCATTTGGCGTAGCATTGGTGTTACTACCCGGTGACTTCTTCCAGTGATACTTCGCTCAATACAAGCTGATGAAATGCATGCCTGCTTGAAATATTCAACTCTTTGGAGCACAGGAAAAAAAAATTCATTTAACAACGAATATGAGAGTTCAACTTTAAAACGATCGAACAGCTGCCACATTTTCAAGACAATTACTAGAAGTCGGTAACGGACCTTCCCATCTAATTTCTGCAACATTGTATATTCAATGGAAGAATTAGTAGACAAGGTATTATTAGGCATGGAAACAGTGGCATATAAATCCAGTGACTCCTTGATGGACCGAAGTGAAGTAGTGAATTTTCCAACGGAGAATAATTGAAATCAGACTGAGCCACAGCTAAGCATGGCCGAGTTTAGCTAGAGCTATATAAAATTATTCTTAAAACAAAATTAAACTAAATATTTTATCACCTATGTAATTGCAAACAAAAAAAAAAAGATAAGAGTATGTAATAATTTAAAGTGAAAAACAATGAAAAAAAAAAAGTTTGAATAATTTATTCTATCCAATCATAAAAAAAAAATGATATCGTAAAAAAATATTATTTAAAAATAAAAGCATACCTAGAAACACAAATATCATACAGGTCATGCGTTACATTGAGATCATTAGTTAAAGCTAATCTCCATAATTTTCCACGGACACACGGTGGCACGCCTTGCCACCATAATTCTTGTGTTCTTTTGTGGGTCTTCCTAGAAAAAAAAAAAAAAACTGTTTAGTTAATTCTGAAAAATTTTATAAATATAGGAACCATAGCATTACTCATTTATACAATAATAATATTAATAATAAACATTTGTAAGGAATAGAATGCATTTGTAAACAATTAATTACGTTTAGGACTAGAATACTTATTAGATGAATAATATAATAATCACACATAAATAAATAAACAACAATGAATGGAGAATGCGTCACGCAACATCAATAATTATAAATTCTTGACATTCTTTTAAGAGTGCTTTATCAATACATGAATACATTTCAATAATTCTTATGATGGTTTTTAATTTAATATTCCATCTAATTTATTTTATTTTTTTTTTTCACATTTTTACTAAAGTATAAAATTTGGGGCTCCTCAATTATCACTCTGATGACATTGGCGATAATTAATGACGCATACAACTTTTCTTACTTTTTTTTTTTACATATTAATTAGGATAGTAGACGTCATATTCAGCTCTCATTTTCAGTACCATATGATTATAAAATAAAATTAATTTTCTAATTTTTGACAACTAATATAATGGATTTTTAAAAAAATGAATACATTTAAGCTAAAATCTGAGAACAAATACATAGTATTAACAAAAATTTTATCCAAAGAATTTATCGTTGCTCAATTCGGCCCAAAACTGCTAAATTGTAATGTTACAACAATGGGTCCCACTTGGCAATGCCTTAAGCGGACTAAGAAGGATTCTTTACTCAGAAACTTGGTGAACTTCTTACGGAGCAATGATTAAATGATTTATCATAATTCTTTTTGTTTTCTTTATTATGTATTCTCTATAATATACTTATATATTCTATAGATATATATATATATTCTTTACCTATATTCCAAATAAGAGGAAGTATTGTAATCGTGTCAAATTTTCGACATCCAGTTTTCACCGTAAATATACGTTTTGAGGTACCCTGAATCCAAAAAAAGTAGTTTTTATAAAATGGTCTATGTGTGTGCGCGCATTTGTGTATGTATGTGAACAGCATAGCTCAAAACAAACAAAAAAACCGTATGATATTCCGTTTAAGTATAACCTTGGGATCCGACAGTATGTTATCTGTCAAAATTTCTCAACCGGAAGTACAATTTTACTATAAAACTTTTGTTTTTTTTTATTCACTTTTTTTTATTTAGAGAATTTAAAATAATATAATAATCTAGTGTGAAACACTCACACAACTTTCTCTTACTCCAGTTCTCAAAATGATAATTGATATATTTTATAGTTTGTGTACCAAATTTAATGAAATTCGTCGAAAACTGAAAAAACTGTTCAGTAAAAGCGCACTTCCGGTTTACTAATTTTCTTGAAACTCGGAATTTCAGCCATCTATTTATTTCTAACTAATTATGTTTGGATGATAGAATTGTATAATGAACTAGGATAGCACTTTGATGAAAAATCTAACCCCACCCCTCCCCTAAAAGTGCTCTTAAAAGAAATTTCCCAGAGAAATGTTTTAGATAAAAGTTGTAGATCTTTGAATGTTTAGTTTATATGCGAAATTTCAAAAAAAATCGTCGGAGCCATTTTTTAGAAAATTGCGAAAAAGTGAATAACTCATTTAGTTAAAGTGGTAAAGTAAACGCACTTCCGGTTATCCGATTTTTTTCAAACTCGAAATTTCAACAACATATTTAATTCTAATTAACATTATTTTGATGACAGAATTGTCTAATAAACTGAAATAGCACTTTAGATGAAAACCTAACCCCACCCTTCCCCCAAAAGTGGCCCTTCAGTGCATTTTCCTGGAGAAATGTTTCAAATAAAAGTTATAGCTCTTTGTATGTGTGGTTGATGTTTAGAGTTTAAAGAAAATCGTCGGAGCCATTTTTGAGAAAATCGCAAAAAAAGTAAAAAATCTAACTAGTAAAGTGGTACTTCCGATTGAGGAATTTTGACACATAACGTAGTGTCAGATCCCGACGGTGATACCTTAACGGAATATTAAGTTTCAACTTTCTTTGGTTTTTCATTTTTGAGCTATGCTGTTCACACATACACAGACCATTTGCTAAAAACCACTTTTTTGGACTCAGGGAACCTCAGAACGGATATTTCCGGTGAAAACTCGATATAGAAAATTTGACACGATTACAATACTTCCTCTTACTAGGAGTAAGAGAAAGTAAAAAAGCCAAACATTTTTTTTCTTAAAATAATAAGCATTGAAATAACCAAACTCCAGAAATTTCTTTAACATAGTATGTTTTTTTTTTTTCTCCTCACTCGGATATGGCAGTTGTTTTTTTTTTTTTCATATTATTATAATATTGCGGCATACTGCACAGTTAAACCAACGAATTTACAAACTAGTATTGCTAGTTTAGATTAGTATAGCTAGATTTGTTTTTCCATAACGGGGTTTAAAACTATTAAAAAAAATAATTATAAAAACATATTAAAAATGAAAAGCTAAGGCCATAAAGTTAGATAAGATATATTTTCTACCACAAAAAAACGAACGTTACCTTCAAAATAATTATAAAAACATTTAACAATATTACATAATATTTATAAATGATATGAAGATTCTGCCAAAATAAACATATAAATGAAATTATGCCAACATTGTTTTTTTTTTTTTAATTATTATTTTTAAATCAATAATCTTTCGAATTTAGTAACTTAATTAAAAATTCTTTGGACATTATTCCCAACCAATTTGTATAAAACCTTGGATTTCCCACTCGTATACTTTCATTGTTTTTTTTTTTTACTTTTCCTGAGAATTTAAGAAGATCTATACTTTCAGTCATTTATAAACAGACTATAAATAAACAAAACATTACCACACAATCTCACATATTCTAAAACTAATTTTTTTTTTTTTTCTATTGTTCTGATTAATTCATATTAGATTCATGATTTTATATTTATAATAATTTAACATATGTCTTCACAATTTACAATTTTATTCACCCACATTTTCAATAATGCATTGATATTTATATTTCTGAGATATTAATATATTGCATCTGACATATTCAATATCCTCTAATAACCATTTTTTTTTCAGGTCTAAACAAAGAGAAATCTAAATTAAAGGAACATTGGCAAAATTTCATATTTCATTTTATATTATGAGTTTGGCCGAATTATATGTTTATATACATCTATTTATATATCGGCATACATTAAAGTAGGTTTACTGATCTTATTTTACCAATACAATCAATTTAAAAATGAAATATTTAATCGTTGCAGTTTTTTTTGTGGATATAATTAATTTTTTTTTTTCAATATTAATAACATTCTACAAATAATAGTCTTGGAAGTAATGATCAATGGTGAGCAGCTGTAGATGTTAAGAAGATTTGTAAAGAAAGTCCATAGCAACCTACAGTATTTTTTATATAATGTGACTCTGTCGTATTTAGATTTGTTTGGAAAGTGTATATTGTGTTTATGTAGTGAGAGTGAGTGTGTGTGTGTGTGTGTAAAGGCCCCATATGTATTGTGTTTTATAGAGTGCCCCGATGTTAGTTTTGTTAGGCTGGGATACCCATAGACACAAGAAACTCTCTGAAGAAGTCGCTACTCCACCACCACCCACATACGAGTGTGAGCAATATAACCGCGAAAATATAAATTCTATCTATCATAAAATATTTCACTAAGAACAATACTAAATTAAGTACTAAAAATAACTTGACGTTTCGATGGCCTAATGAGGCCATCTTCAGCAGTACCAAAAACAGCTATTTGTATGTTACTTTAGTGACCCCGTTTCGCTGGTATTACGTTTACGCGTGTATTGGGGGGGGGGGGATCACTCTTGCAGGACTGCCTGGGAGGGTTGGAGCTGAAAGATATCTTTTGGAGCTGGAATATGTCACACCAGAAAAATGCGTCATTACATCTATGAAGCGTGTAATTTATGCACATATCCGAGACAAACCGGCAGACTACCGGGGGGAGATTCATTAGGGAAATGATTGGAAGGGGGGGATTAAAGCCACATAGGTTTAGGTTCCAGGCCCATAGGTACCCAGTTTTTTTAACAATAATATGTTATTTTAAACAAATGTAAGTTACTGTTTTTAGTACTGCTGAAGATGGCGGCCTCATTAGGCCGAAACATCCAGTTTTGTAGTATTAAAACCAGGAGAAATAGTCACTAGTTTGTTCCTAGTATTTATTATTGTGATTATTCTCGCCAATGCAAACACCGCAAGGCTCATAAAGCGGATTAGACCTTGGGTAGAAAGGTCGCAGGGTGGAAGTCGATTATTACCTCCCTCAGTTCCTGAGTGGCCATGGGTATTTTCGACCCGAACCTGCACAGGATGGGGAAGGTTGACACATCGCCTGTATTGTCCTCCGCATTTTTGATGATGCTAAACATACCTATTTCCAGTGTGACAGATGATGGATGCCAAGTAGAGAGGCACTAATGGCTGACTTTGGGGAGATTTCCCCTGATACGGTTATGGAGTGTATACTGAGTAGCGAGGAATGTTGGATTGCGATTTCATGGCACAACAGGAATGTGCTTCAGATGAAGAAGACGGATTTCGATCTGGACATGCAACCACCCCCCCCACAGATTAACAAGCTGCTTCTTTTAGCCTGAAGATGCTCTTGTGGGCTCAATAAAGGCCTAGCCTGTTGTAACGTGCTAGATGTCTGGATGACACGGGGGGGGAGGTGTTTTAGTCAGTAGTCTGTTAGGAACAGACAAATTGGGCGTAAACTGCATTTAACCTTCTCATAAAAAAAAAAAAAAAAAATGGTGTCAAGTTTGTATGGTGCATCTTTTAAAATAGAAAACATCAATTAAAAAAAATAACACTAATTAAAAATTTAAAAAAAAAAAAATCATATTTACATTTGATGCCATTTTGGTAGTATTTCATGAATCCATATCTTCGTAGCATTGGCTAATTCATCTTCTGCTTTTAATTGATTCTGCAACAATTTCTTTCTTTGTTTCGCTTCCTTCAATTCTAAAAATATATATGGTATTATAGATTTATAAATAATATTCTTTATTCAGTAAACAAAAACAAAAGAAATAAAGAAAATAACATTACTAATATCTAGAATTATATATTTTCATGATTTCTAAAACTACTTTCACCAAGTATTGTTTACAAATCATTAACAGTATACAATGTGAACCTATCTGTTACAAATTCTTGAAAAGAATGTTCCTACTTAATTAGATTAACCATAAGGAAATCATTAATTTATAAATTATAATTAGGAAAATCTAATAGGGAGATATTTTCTTAATCATTTTATTTAAAAAAAAAATGTAATAATTACTTTTTACTGGACTAACGTTTTAAAAAAAAATAATATTAACAATTACCAACAATAAAGATAAAAAAAAAAACAACAATAAAACTGAGAGGTGATTAATTTAATCCCCAAGATAATAAATTTACAATTGATACCTATCTCGCTAGGCGTTTAATATAATAATAACTATTATTGGAGAAAGATTTTCAAGAAGATAGACAAGCTTAACAATAATGTAGGATAAATTATTTAATTTAAATTAGCGAGTATTTAATTTAGACAAAATTGAAAACTGCTTGTAACACTCACTCACAGGGGATTTAATAATAAATTGGACTTTCCAGAAGAACCCCTATAAAATCAAGTGTTCTAGGAGAAATTGTTTCTAACCAAAGTGAAAGGTCACTGTGAATGTATTAAATAGTTAACCAAGTTGTATTTTTTGAGTATATTACAACGGAATTACGTGTGCGTGTATGTGTGAGAGAAAGAAAGAGATCAAACAAGTGTGAGAGAAGAGAAATAATCAAGGCTACACTGAACATTTTTGAGAGATTATAATCGCGAAACATTTTAATGGATTTCCTAGAAATTATTTACAAGAAATATCGAATATTATTTAGTTTTTCTACAATTTCACACATTTGAGATATGCTAACAAAAAAAAACACGCTCAGATTGTATTTCTTCTAAAAACTACTTTTCAGGTTAATGAGACGTCAAAAACATTAAAATTCTCAGTACTAAGAGAAGATGATAAAAGTAAATAAACAATATTTCTTAAATAAAATATAAATATTATATAGAAATTTGATAAAATTATAAGTAAAATAATTAGAATAAATAATAACACCAACCAGAAAAATGCGTCATTATATCTATGACGCGAGTAATTTATATACATTAAGAAATAATAGATCGCTTTAGCTCACTCATCAAAAACATTATTAAACTTAATTCAGACAATTTATTTATACAACAACACAATTCGTTCGTTTATATTTATTTATTTTTTTTTTTTAATTTATATTAAAATAAAGAGTGAACAGACCATTATTTGTAGTTTTTTTCTTTATTATTTATAAATTTCCTAAGAATTATAATTTTATCATTAGGTTATTTTAATTGTGGGAATTTCTGAATTTCTACAAATGCAAAATTAGAAAAAGAAAAAAAAAATTAAGGAAATAACAGGATAAAATCTGTTTATGTTCTCTTTGCAATAAAGTCGAAAATGAGGATCTGTTCCACTTTCTAGGACGTTTTCCTATATTTAAAGATAAAAGGCCCAAGTATTTCAATCAGGAATATTTGACATATTCCCAGAAGATAGAGCTCTTGAATGGAACTAATTGGTATAATTTAATTAATTTTATAAAGGAAGCTTTGTTTTATAGGAACTTTCTTATGGAAAATTTTAATTTTTAAATAGATCTGATTAAATTGTAAATACAAATCTTTATGTGTACCCATTATAGTATTATCTGTATAAAAATAAGATTACTAATTTTGAATATATGTAGTATTTTTGTTTATATTTACAATACCTGCACTCCTGGCAGACGGCCATACCCATGCTTATTTTTATAATATGCATATTTTTGTAACTTTTTGTTTGTACTTTTCAATGTTAAATAAAGCAATTACAATAATAAATAAATAAAAAATAAGGAAATAATTTATTAATTTAAAAGCAAATTAGAGAAAAAAAAATTCTGTTAATTAATTTTGGAATAAGTAATTTTATTATATAATTAAATATGAACGCAGGAAATTAAAAATCCACGGCCGCTTTTTCCGTGGTAATCTATTTAAAGAACATTAGATAATCTAATGATAATTTGGTTGCCGAAGCTATTATTTATGTCCGTTGATGTTGTGAAACTGTCGCATCGGAAATATCCGTTTTGAGGTCCCGTGAGTCCAAAAAATTGGTTTTTAGCAAATGGTCTGTGTGCTCAAAAACGAAAAACCGTACAAAGTTGAAACTTGATATTCCGTTTAGGTATCATCATGGCATCTGATAGGGAGTCATCTGGCAAAATTGCTCAACCGGAAGTACCACTTTACTTGTTTGTTTGTTTTTTTATACTTTTTTTGCGTTTTTCTCAAAAATGGCTCCGACGATTTCCTTCAAACTTGGTATATAACTACATATACAAAGTGCTAAAATTTTTATTTGAAATATTTCTCAGGAAAAATTCATTTAAGGGCACTTCTGTGTGAGGGGTGGGGTTAGGTTTTCTTCTAAAGTGCTATTTCAGTTTATTACACAATTCTATCATCTAAATAATGTTAATTAGAATTAAATATGTTGTTGAAATTTCGAGTTTCAAAAAAAATAATCAGATAACCGGAAGTGCGTTTACATTACCACATTACTAAATGAATTTTTTTTTTTTTCACTTTTTCGCGATTTTCTCAAAAATGTTTTCGATGATTTTCTCGAAACTTCCTATATAAACTAAACATACAAAGATCTACAACTTTTACTGAAAACGTTTCTCTGGGAAAAATTCATTTAAAGGCACTTTTGGGATTATGTTTTTCTCTAAAGTATTATCATAATTGATTATACAATTCTATCATCCAAACAAAATTAATTAGAAATAAATAGATAGCCAAAATTCCGAGTTTCAAGAAAATTAATAAACCGGAAGTGCGCTTTTACTAAACAGTTTTTCTTTCAGTTTTCGACGAATTTCATTAAATTTGATATACAAACTATAAAATTTGTCAATTATAAATTTTGAGAACTGGAGTAAGAGAAAGTTGTTTTTTTTTTTTTGTGAGTGTTTCACAACCAGATTTTTTTTTTTTTTTTTTTTTTTCTGGGGGAAGGAGATTGAAGCGTTAGGAAAAGGTGGAGAGAGAGGGAATTTTGGGAATTGGTATATGAACACTGTTCATCAACAGCTAAAAATAATAATAATAACTGGCCCAATTCTCTTCAAATACACAACTTACTCGTGTAGGGGTAGTGAACCCCCACGACTCATCCATTCTAGCGAAGAGAAACAGCCCCTCTCGCAAAGAAAGGAGAGGCTCGGCCAGTGTAGATAATAGATATTATGAGAGATAGGCAATCAGACATATTCAGTTAGAATTCTGTTGATTTTACACATCAGTTTTTAACATCGCTCCGTAATTATATAGATATATACGGAGCGATGTTAATATATATATATATATAATATCAATATGTATTGATTCTATATCATAATATATACAATCATATATCTCGACCAATCTTAAGGGTGGTTCACACCGGAAGTACCGTAGGTTGTTGCTACGATACTCATCAAGCAACAACCTACATCTCCTCACAACACCCTTACACTCGTACACTAATTGTTTAGATCTGTCCATTGCTTTCTCAATGAGAGATTCTAAATAATACGACTTTTTTGAGAAAAGCTTAGACGTTCCAGCTTCTAGAACACCTTCAATTAAAAGTATCACCTTTAATTTTCTTTAAAAAAATTTCAAACAAAATTGATATTCAATTATAATTAACATTATATTAGATGATAGAATTGTGTAATAAACTGAAATAGCACTTTAGATGAAAATGTAACCAGACCCTCTCCCGGAAGTGCCCATAAATGAATTTTTCCGAAAAAATGTTTCAAATAAAAGTTGTAGCTCTTTGTATGTGTAATTGATACACCAAGTTTAAAGAAAATTGTCGGAGCTACGTTTGAAAAAATTGCAAAACTTAAAAAAAAAAAAAAACTAGTAAAGTGGTACTTCCGGTTGAGAATTTTGACAAATAATGTACTGTCAGATCCCATGGTGATATCTAAACGGAATATCAAGTTTTAACTTTCTACGGTTTTTTATTTATGAGCTATGCTGTTCAAATGTACACACAGACACACACACACAGAGAGAGAGAGAGAGAGAAAGAGAGATCATTTGCTAAGACCACTTTTTGGGTCTCTCAGGGGCCCTCAAAACTCGATATTTCCGGATATTTCCGGTGAAAACTCGATAAGGAAAATTTGACACGATAACAATACTCCCTCTTGCTAAGGAGTAAGAGAAGTAAAAACTTTCCAATAAAGTCGCACTTTTAGTCCATTGATTTTCTTCAAACTCGAAATTTTGGGGGCAAAACATTTAAATTTTATTAATATTATTTAAAATGATATGATCGTATAATAAAACTGAAATGGCACTTTAAAGAAAAAGCATAACCTCATACTCTCCTCCAAAAATGCTTTCTCTTAAATGAATCTTCCCATCAGAAAAAAAAAGAAGAAATAAATAAAAATAAAAAAAAGAAAAATCAAAAAAACTTTCCGGTTGTGTGACCCCCCCAAAAAAAATCTTATTCGTCAAGTTTCCTCTGAAAGGACTTATATGTGAAAAAATTGAAGCTTTAACATTTTGTGATTCTTTTTTTAATTTTTGAGTTTTGCTGACCACCCTTAAATTACATTACACCACTTTCTAAAAATTACTCTAACTCAACTCAACTCAACTTTGGCACTACGGCCCGTGTAGTACCTTGGCCTCCGCCAGTACCCGACCCGAAGCCTCTCTATCTAGAGCTTTTCTTCTCCACTGTCTTATGTTCAGCTCCCGGAGATCCTCCTCCACATCACCCATCCAACGCAGCCTAGGTCTCCCTCTCGGTCTACTGCCTCCAGGGTGACCCTCCAACGCTCTTCGTGGTGCTCTCTCACTCTCCATCCTTTGCACGTGTCCAGCCCAACGCAACCTTCCCTGCTTGACCACAGATACTATGTCCTCTTCCCCCTACAGCTCTCTTAACTCCGCGTTTTTTCGGCACCTCCAGACTCCATCTTGGCACACTGGTCCATAGACCGCTCCCTCAAAACCTTTCTCTCCCAGCGGTTCAATTTCAATTCGTCTGCATGCCTCAACGTCCACGACTCCGAGCCGTAAGTTACAACGGGTCTAAGAACTGACTTATAGATCGTCAATTTGGACTTTCTTGACAGGGATCTATTATAGAATGTCCGTCTTAACGCTCCCAAACACCTGTTCCCGGCCACTATTCTGTTGTCTATGTCGCGACTTACCTCATTTTTGTTAGTGAGGACTGCTCCTAGATATTTGAATTCTTTAACGCCCTCAAAAACGGTGCTGGAACAGCGATTAACTCTAAAATTCTAAAAAAATTACTCTAAGGGGACCTTAAAAACATGTATGGTATTAAACAAGCATTTCGAAAATTTTTTCACCATCCAGCAGCATTAAGAGAAAAAAAAGAAATGAACGTAAACTAAAAAAAATCTGGTGTGAAACACTCACACAACTTTCTCTTACTCTAGTTCTCAAAATGATAATTGACAAATTTTATAGTTTGTGTACCAAATTTAATGAAATTCGTCGAAAACTGAAAAAAACTGTTCAGTAAAAGCGCACTTCCGGTTTACTAATTTTCTTGAAACTCGGAATTTCAGCCATCTAGTTATTTCGAACTAATTATGTTTGGATGATAGAATTGTATAATGAAACTAGGATAGCAATTGATGAAAATCTAACCCCCCCTCCCCTAAAAGTGCTCTTAAAAGAAATTTCCCAGAGAAATTTTTTAGATAAAAGTGTAGATCTTTGCATGTTTAGTTTATATACGAAGTTGTCAAAAAATCGTCGGAGCCATTTTTGAGAAAATTGCGAAAAAGTGAATAAATCCTTTAGTAAAGTGGTAAAGTAAACACACTTCCGGTTATCCGATTTTGTTCAAACTCGGAATTTCAACAACATATTTATTCTAATTAACATTATTTAGATGACAGAATTGTCTAATAAACTGAAATAGCACTTTAGATGGAAACCTAACCCCACCCCTCCCCCAAAAGTGCCCTTCAATGCATTTTCCCGGAGAAATGTTTCTAATAAAAGTTGTAAATCTTTGTATGTGTGGTTGATGTTTAAAGTTTAAAGAAAATCGTCGGAGCCATTTTTGAGAAAATCGCAAAAAAGTAAAAAATCCAACTAGTAAAGTGGTACTTCCGGTTGAGGAATTTTTACAGATAACGTACAGTCAGATCCCATGGTGACCTCTAAACGGAATATCAAATTTCAACTTTCTACGATTTTTCGTTTTTGAGCTATGCTGTTCACATACATACATACACACATACATACACACACACACACACACACACACACACACAGACCATTTGCTAAAAACCAATTTTTTGGACTCAGGGGACCTCAAAACGGATATTTCCGGTGAAAACTCGATATCGAAAATTTGACACGATTACAATACTTCCTCTTACTAGGAGTAAGAGAAAGTAATAAATAATTTTATTAACAATGTTATGTGAAACAGAGTGCAAGAGTCTTGGATGATATTTTTATTGTTTTAATTAAGTACTTCCGATAATAAAACGATCAATAAAATTATCTTTGAATTAATGCACTTAAAGAGAGTAACTCATAAAATTTTCTCATGTGTTGTGAGAAATAATATAAAAATTTTAAAGTAAAACAAATAAATAGAAGAAGAAGAAAAAAAAAAAAAACATTTTGGAAAGTAAACTTGATAGGCCAAGGAAGTGACCTTTACAGTTATAGTTTTATATTAAAGAATTCCTTTTTTATTTAATTTAAAAACATTTTGTCATTAATAAAGCTAGTAAATAGAATATCCTAATTACTATTCTTATTTTGAATGGAATTTATATTATACAAAAGCTGATTATCAAAGTATTTTTATTATGTTATTTTAATTTACAGCAAAATATACTTTAGTTAAAATATAACTGTATTTTACACCTACATTTAATGTAGTACACTAAGTGTACTACATAGAAAAGGAAATGACCGATATATACTGACGTAATCAGGCAAAATTTAAACTCTAGAAAGTGAAAATATTTTAAATAATATATTAACTTCACTAATTTCATCATTATTAATAATTTCAATTAATTTCTACTTTTTTAGTAACATAAATTAATTATTACTTTTTTTTTTTTTACCTCTTTTTCTTGCTGAAGATATTATACGATTATGTTGATTAGAATGTTCTATTTGTTCTTGTTTAGATTTAGCTGGTAACCATGCAGGCCTTTCCAATTGTATTAATCCTGTGCTACCAAGTACACCATGGCTGGAATCACCACCCGTTGAATGTCTTTCCTAGATTAAAAAAAAAGAAGATTATTTATTTATTTTCAATTATGAATTCAAATAACAGAAAAAAAAAACTTGTATTCTTAAAACATTTTAAATCATTTGACTGAAAGGTTGAAAATATAAACAAAAAGAACTTTCCTTTTTCCTTTGTTTGAATTCAAAATAATAGTGGAATGTTCTTGATGAAGTTCCGGAAACTGTTTTTTTTTTTTTTTTTACATTCTCTTACTCCTAGTAAGAGGAAGTATTGTAATCGTGTAAATATACGATACCGTGTTTTCACCGGAAATATCCGTTCTGAGGTCCCTTAAGTCCAAAAAAGCGGTTTTTAGCAAAACCGCAAAACCGTTCTGACAGTACGTAATACGTCAAAATTCCTCAACCGGTAGTACCACTTTACTAGGTTTTTTTTTTTCACCTTTTTACAATTTTCTCGAAAATGGCTCCAACGATTTTTTTGTAACTTGTTATTATTATTATTATTATTATCCAACCTCGGGTGGGCTATATCCCGGCACTGCAGCCAACAGAGGCTTATTGTACCACCCCCGATAGTTCCTAGTAGACAAACCCTCCCTCCTTAAGGAGTTTAAGGGCCTTCACCACCAGGTCATTTTGAGCTACTATCTCCTCAGGTCGCAAAGTACCGAAGGTTTCATACCTCAATCTGATTATTGCTACGCAATCGAACAACAGGTGGGAGGCCGTTTCCTCCTCTTCCTGACATAGTCTGCACAAGGGTTCCGCTCGAATGAGTCCTACCTTGTACATATGTTTCCTGAACCTGCCATGACCCGTAAACAGTCCCGTCACCAGAGAAATCTGGCTCCTACTCAGACCAAGGGTCATTCGGGTTCTTCGTTTACACAGTCCTGGCATCATCCTTTTACTGTGTATAGCACCCGGCCTTCTCCTCCAGAGCTCTTCATGCTTACTGCGACCCCACTCTCTAATCGCTGCACGAATTGCTCCGCCAGTTATTCCCAGGACCGGCTCTGGACCAATGAACGGAGTATTAGCCCCGTTCCTGGCCAGTTGATCAGCTGTCTCATTACCCTCAACCCCTACATGTCCAGGCACCCACAACAACTGTACCTTGTTGTGCCTGGAGAGTCTCGACAATGCCTCTCGACATTCCTTCACCAGGGATGAGGTAGTTCTGTAAGCCTCTAAGGCTTTCAGTGCAGCCTGACTGTCCGAGCAAATGCGTATGACCTTGCCCCTTGGGGCTCTACGCAGGTTCTCCTCGGCACAGACCTTAATAGCAAACACTTCAGCCTGGAATATAGTGGAATACCTGCCCAACGGCCTCTCAATGAGTACCTCTGGGCTCATTCCGTATACTCCCGCTCCAGTCCCGCACTCCATCCTAGAGCCATCTGTAAACCACAGAGGCCCTGTCTGGTAGCGTTTTTCCCACCCCTTGGACCATTCCGCCCTAGAATCTAGGAACACCCGAAATGGAGCCTCGAAGTTGTATGTTGGATAAATGCTATCCTGGGCCATGTCTGTCACAGGGCCTGGGTTGTCCTTTAGCAATATGTCCAGATGTTTGGCTAAGGAGCCACACTGCCTCCAAAGACAATTTTTGCGCAATCTATGTGCACTGGCCCTCGCCTCCGCTTGCACTAACAAGTGCAGCGGTGCCAAGCCCAGCAGCACCTCCCTTTGTACGTCCAACTACTATGTCAGACAAAATCTACAACTTTTGATTTGAAACATTTTTCCGGAAAATTCATTGGAAGGGCATTTTTGGGGAGGGGGTTGTGGGGTTAGGTTTTCATCTACATACTATTTCATTTTATTATACCAATCTATCATCGAATGTCATTTTATTAGAATTAGATGTTGTTTGTATAAATTCCGATTGGTGAAAAATCTGATTACCGGAAAAATACTTTTACATTTACTCACGTTTTAGTAAATGATTTTTTTTTCACTTTTTCGCGATTTTCTCAAAAATGGCTCCGACGATTTTCTGGAAACTTCGTATATAAATTAAACATACAAAGATCTACAACTTTTATTTAAAACATTTCTCTGGGAAAATTCATTTAAGTGCACTTTTGGAGGAGGGGTGGGGTTACAGCTTCTTCTAAAGTGGTATCATAGTTGATTATACAATTCAATCATCCAAACAAAATTAATAAGAAATAAATAGATGGCTAAAATTCCGAGTTTCAGGAAAATTAGTAAACCGGAAGTGCGCTTTTACTGGACAGGTTTTTTTTTCAGTTTTTGACGAATTTCATTAAATTTGGCACACAAACTATAAAATTTGTCAATTATAATTTTCAGAACTGGAGTAAGAGAAAGTTGTGTGAGTGTTTCATACCAGATTTTTATAAATGACAAAAAAAAAAGAAAAGTAGACTCGAACTGGGGTCCTCCCACTTACAAGTCCATGCTCATAACCAATACACCAACACCCGCCCCCTTATAAATGACAATGGAACAGATATATCCACAGATAGAAAAATTGAACACATAATCGGTACAATTTAGTACGGTTTCTACCTAGTGGTTGTTAGAGAAACTTTAGTAGGAATTCCGAATTTTAAGAAAATATGACGTCAATCAAGTGATGTGAGGAATTGCAATAGGAGAAAGCTGTGAGCGTTTTTTGCAAAAAATTTTTTAGTATCCGCGTTGACGATTTGATTTAAATATCGATTATTTATTATACAAATAAAAATGTATACATTTTTTTTTTCAGAGGATTCTGGAGCAGAAATTTCATTTAAAATGTCAATCAATACATTATAGGGAACCCTCGTCCTAGTTTTAAAGGCTATTAAAATTCATGAGAGACATTTTCCATGGTAGCCTGCTTCATTTTGTGGTCATCGACCAGTTTCGGGCGTTCGCCCATCTTCAGGATGCGAATTGAGAAAATTCAGTTTTGTACACTCAGAGTGTATAAACTGAATTTGCTCTGTGCAAGTCTGTGCTATCACACTGTCTGACAAACGCATCCTAAAGCTGGGCGAACGCCCGAAACCGGTCGATGACCACAAAATGAAGGAAAATGTCTCTGATGCTTTCCAGCTCTGTGGAACCAACCACCACAACAGCAATTAAAATTATTGAGAAAATTCTAGGTTATATGAAATTGTCGTAAGAGAAAATATTTTTTTTCTTTTACTCTTTTTGTTTTTCATTTGTATAATGTATTAATCTTTATTCTTTTCACAGCACTATGATCTCAACAACAAAAACCACATTAAGATTTTTGAAAAGAGTAATTAAGCATACAGCAACATATAAATACATTTAGAGAAGAAAATATAAAGGAAGAGTGAGAGAGCAGTCGCTTTGTGGGGGAAGAATCGACTGGCCAGCCAACAACGGTAATATTGTAAAATAATGTTCTGTCTGCCTCTCTTTATAGGAGAGACAAGAAACTTGGAAGAAAGAAATATGGCAAACATTATATTTGATAAATTACGTTTTTCTCAGAAAATGATGAACAGACAACACTGATTGGTGATCTTTAAAGAAAAACCGTTTATTACAGTAAACAAGAACATATATACATTTTATAAATTTATTATAGTAATGAATTTATTTCTTTTAAAAATCTGTATACGTAAAAAAAATGGATTCAAGGTATATTTCTTAGAATAATTTTTTCATCTGTAGTCACTATTCCTTTTCCAACATTGTACATGCCAAAAATTTCATTTGATGTGTTTTTTTCTTTATAGATCATTACAGCTCTCAGAAGAGATAAATGTAATGGTGACAGTAAATGGTGTATTGATTGTGATGTAAATGAAGACAGAAACTGACTACTTACATTACAAAATTATAGTGATGATAGACTGACCGAGCCCAAGAGTGATGTTAGCTAGAGTTGTAGATTATTAGCGGTTGGCTGATGTGAGTTGCTTAAAGAGCGGTGTGGCTTGATAAAGACTTTCTGCCCTGTGAAAGGATTTTTGTCAGAATGTGGGTTGAGACCGTTGATTGTTGTTTACAAGAATTTTCTTGAATAACTCTTTTAAGAGCTGTGTTTGAATCGTAAGTGTTCCCTCAATAGCAGTAAGCTCTTGATTGTTTGACTAGCTTTTCCATTTTAATTGCTGCTTCAAAATCCTTCAACTGTTGCTTGTTACCCCTTTAAGGTTGATCTTAAAACCTGAGAGAACGAAGAAAGTAGACAGGAGAGACAGAAAGGAGAGAGCTGGGCCACAGTCAAGAAAGCTAGGTATCCCAAGCGATCACCTGACTGGCCCAGCTCTCTCCTTTATACGCTACTAATAAAGCACTCAAGGACCAAAAAATTTCACTCTTCGCTCAATTTCTCTAGCAATTCATTATTCTCAACTAATCTTAATTATTCTTTTCTCCTCACAAAGTATGTTCAAATATAATTTATTTTCTAAGTGTAAGTAATGACTGTGTATCTTCATTTACATCAGCTACACCATTTCTTGCCAATAAAATGATCTTGACATTTCTAAAGCCTTCAGATTGCTGGGCTTTCCTTGCTTGGAGAAAACCTAGAGACAACTTCTTAGAAAGAAGAAAGCTTGGCTCTCAAGATTAAAGTCTATTCGTCCATATATATATATATATATATGGTGTAGTCAGTGGGTATGACAGAATGGTCAAGAACTCGCTGAAGGCTGCACATCATCGTTATGCTAATACTTATATGGCATCAGCAATACAGAGTTTACAGCCCATAATGCCGTACCAAATTCCATTCCAGCTCTGCTGAGAATGCACCACTTTGAAAAACGGTTTAAAATCTATGAAATTAAAAATTATGTAGGCATAAGTTGAGACAAAGATTTCTAAGTAACTGGTGAATTGTTAAAGAATATAGATTATAAAAGAAAAAAGGAAAAAAAAGATATGATTCATGTGAGTACAATAATCATGAGGCCGCAACTTCCGGGTCTTTGCTTGTTTACTGTTTCCCAATTGTTCTCAGTTACGCAGGCAATTCGAACAACTTTACTGCTGGGTAGGCGCTTTAACAAAATCCCATTCGTCCTAATGGGAAGTCTGTCTGCTGCTCACTTTACATATTCCCCATACTTATTTATATTCAGTTTCTTTTCTACTTGCCCACTTTGATTTCTCTTCCCTACAAACTGTTTATGAGGGCTCGTACTATCTTCGGGTACTGTTTAGCTTCAATATTAATCTCATTGAAAGATTTCCTTTTCGTCAGGATAATAATGATTTCTTTCTTCATGTAGCCTTCATCTTTATCGATACATTCTTCAATTTCTTCCTTAAGAGGTTTAATTTTTTTCATTCCGTTTATAGTATGCATTTCATTATTATCTCTTCTTCAAAGCCTGTATCTTCTTCGTGTTTTTTGTAACTTCTTCACCACTTCATCCTCAACACTTGTCTTTTTCTCTATTATCTCTTGATCGCTATTTGCTTTGCTTCTTGTATTTTCTCCTTATCAGTTATATTAATTTTTTTTTTTTTTTTGGACTTTCTCTATTTTGAAACTTTGCCCTTTTAACTTTATCTCAATGTACTACTTTTGATTTCGTTCAGCAATTTCTATAAGAACATGGGTTACCTCATCTAAAGTAATCATCTTTTTTTTTTCAGGTTATAAAAGTTAAAAAATTAACTTTAATAGTAATCAATCCCACTTCTGACACCAGTTCTTACGTGATAGACCTAACATGTCTTGACTAATACTCAAACTACTAATAGAATACGTGTAAATAGAACGTAACTTTCAGTCTCTTTATTATTGAAATATAATCAACAACCATCTCCATATACGGAGGTCATTATAAGTAACGAGACAAATCGCTGTAGCTCAAAATCGATTTATTTAATCAATACAAAACTTTGGCTACTTTTCAACATAGTCCCCAACAACATTTATACACTTGCCCCATCGTTCTTCTAATTCGTGTATGCCTCTGGCAAAAAATTCTTTGGGTTGATCTCGAAGCCACTTTTGCACCTGATTTTTAACTTCTTCATTGGATTGAAAATGTTTCCCACTTAGAGCCTCTTTAAGGAGTCCACACAAATTGAAGTTCGATGGGGCGAGGTCGGGGCTGTAAGGGGGATGTGGAAGGACCCCACTTTTTGAAGTGTTTCTTGAGTTACTTGTGCCGTGTGTAATAAAACAACCGCAATATGATATTTGTATGTGATGTTGAAGAAGTTTAGTAAAAATTCCAAGTTTGAAGCACAATTATGTTTTAGAATTGCCAACAGTTGTTGTAATATAAAGTCGTATAGGTGGTTTCCATTAGAATTTTTTCAAATTTATTCCAGGATTAAGAAAAAATAATTCGTAATAACCCTAATTATAACCCATTTCGAATTGACAACAAAGGAAAATACTTTTATCCTGAAGCTCATTATTTATAAGAAGAAAGTCTTACAACTAAACAAGAATCAGCAATATCTATTTCCAGCCAACAACACGCGTTTGTTTCTTTATTGACAACCAATCTCATTACGGTAGGTGGTAGCTGAACACTAAGTTCAACGAAGAACAACCAAACTTAACTTCGCCATATTTATCTTTTACACTCTCAATAGTGTGCTGAATTTAAAATAATATGATATTTATATAACAGACGATTTTCCAAATATGATTTCAGTTTCCTCAATTTCCTTAAAGCAATCTCCAATCTTCTTCAATCTTAACAAAGGTTTCATATTATTATGAAATATTATTATAATTATTATTTAAATATATGAACAAATGAAGAAAGAACTATAAATACTCTTTGACTCTTTGATACAGCAAAATTAATCTCTAGTATGCATGAAAGGTAATTTTTAATTAAAAAGGAATTACGCTTAATTAAAATTTGAGAATAACAGATATTTATTTCATTCATCTTTTCCTGTCTTTTATTTTAAATTCATTTCATTAATTTGCTATAAAATATCTGAAAGCCAAGATTTCTTGGAATTTCAGAAAGTTAACTCATGATGACCCAATTATTATTATTATTTGTTGCCGACTACATCTACAAACTTCTTTCTTTTTTTCTAATAGCTGAAAAGGAAGTACTGCGATTACGTCATATTTTCTAAATCGAATTTTTGCCGGAAATACTGGTTTTGGAGTAATGTATTGACTCAGAAAAAGATGTTTTAAGCGTTTGGCGAATGTATGTGTGTGTGGTATGAAATTTAATATTAAATAAAATAATAATAAGATACAGAGAGAGTTAAGGGGTAGGAAGAGAGAGAAATGAATACAATGTTAGTTACTCCCCATCTAGGCCAGACTAGGGGAGGGAGAGTTCGATTCACTGTACACAGGATGTGAGAATTAGGAAACTAATCATTGGTAGCTTTCACTAGGAATTGTAACTGCATTAGTCATAGTATTTCCTGAGAGAGAGATATATATATATATATTTAGTGTATATTTTTATAAATATATAGTGATATTTGAAAAGTGACAATATATATATATATAAGACAATCCCTAATGAACATTCATATCTTTAAAATAAGAAGAAAAACAAAATACCTTTTATGCTTGGGTCAATGAAGGTCAAAAGCTTGCTAAACGTAGACTATTAAGTATAGCAGGAGAACCACGGTTCCACCGCCGTAGAGTTCTGGCCTCAGCTAGCAGGTACGCTAATATTAACTGCTGATTCCCCTTTTTTGTTTCACATTTGCTTCTGCCTTTAAGACACTCAAACCTTGAATTCTTGCACCATAGGCGATTCGCTAACAAGTAGATTATACCTAAGAATAAAGTAGAGAAGAAAATATGTAATACTGACTTAATTATATTGGCTTAATAATATGAATATACCAGCGAAACTGTGACAGTGTATAACATTTCATCTAGTCATTTTTCGATAGAGAGAAAGTTATATTTTTGTGAACACATTTCGCAATGTCTCATCCAGGCAGTTGAGGATTGGGTATTTGATTGAGGAATGAGATAAGATGTCAAAGCATTCCCTCCCTTCACTGTCAGAGAAGCACGGAATGGGGGGGAAAAAGTAAAAGTTTTATGTAAAACACTCTAACCCGTGGTCGAAGATCAAAAGACTGAAGAGAAACATGGTGAGGTTGAATTCTGATAGGATATCTAAGCAGACAGCTGAAGTTCATGGAAACGGGAAGTTCCCAGTTCTCCTAAAAACACTCCCTCGAAAAAAAGTTTCAACTAAAAGTGACATCACAAGTTTAAAGAAACCCATTGCTATCTTTATGGGGGAAAGTCATGGAAACTGAGAAATAAACTTAATAAAGTGACACTTCCTGTCAATCAAAGGAAAATTAAAAAAAAACTGATATTTGAATAGATCATATACAATGTTATAAAAAAAAATTGTTTCGAGCTGTTTTCGAGTAAATTACAAAATAAAAAACTATTAAGTGTAATGATTTCTTCCAGGTAAGTAATTCCACCGAAATTTTCCTGTCATATTTTCCGATAATACCAAAAAATGGAATAACGAGTATGAATTTCCTATGATTTTTCCTTTTTTTTGAGCTGTGCTGTTTTCATACAAAATATGCGCACAAATGAACAAGCACACACAAAACATAACACTTTTTTCATAAACCACGTTCATTCTTTCTTTGGTTTCTAAGAGGGATCTCAAAACATGTATTTCCGAGGAAATTCATTCCCGGAAATCCCGCACAAATGCAATACTTCTCTTAGTAAGAGAAGTATAGAGTATTAATTAAACATGAAGATATATATTCGTAATTACCCCAGTTACTTATCTGTGATCAGCAAACCACATATTCTGTGCCTATTTTAGACTCCATCTTCAAGGAAAATTTCTTCCTTCACGAAACTAATCATAGATAGCTATCACTCTATCATTCAAGAGATATTTCCATTCCTAACCATTTCAGTTAGTGCCTTCCAGAAAAGCTCTTCTACTTGATTCTTGGCATTAACAGTAAAGCTTATACTGTTTGCCAAATCCTCTGTATTTGTCAAATAGATTTGGTGAGGTCGTAGCTAGACCACCGAAATCTCTTAAGAAGTCTAAAGAGACACTGTTTTTTTTTAGAATGCACTCTCCAATTATGTCTTTTAAATGAGACTTTGGAGTACGACTCTTGTATAAAGCATGTGGGGTTTGGTCTGTCTTTTAGCCAAAAATGTTGAACCAGCACTCAAGACAGTACTTTCGCATTGCCCAAACATTTGTAATGTTTTTCCAATTGTTCCCAAAAAACAGTGGCGGTGATATGTTTCGATTTTTTTTTTTTAAATTTAATAAATGGTTCACCTTTAACGTAATATTACTCCTTTTGTTCGAGCTATAATTAAACAGTTTTTATACGTATTTTAAATCAACTTAAGACAAGAGATTCAGTCGTGTTATGTTATTATATAGCTTTAAGTATTAAATACCAATTATACTCCGTGGACGAAATCTTCAATGAATAAGTTTAATATTGGACAGACCGTATGGATTTTGAGGACAAGCGGCCCTGTTCAGGCTACTTTGTCACATCAGTGATGAGTGTGAGTAAAGCGGGTAGTTCGGAGGAGTCGCAGCACGTGAGAGTTGAGTGGACAGATGACTCGGGCTCTCCGCTTAGCAAAACATTGCCCATCAATGACGTGTTCTCTCACTCGCCCGACACAGACCTGAGGAGGCTAAGCGACTACAATGCGATGTCTGTGGTGTCTGCTGAAGCTAGTAAAGATGAAACTAACGTTACTGTAAGAATCACTCCCCAGCCGGATAAAGATCTTGTGCCCACCTCAGACAAAAAGGTATGCCAGATTTGTAGGCAATCATTTAAGAATGCTCGGGGTCTGAATATCCACGTTGCACTTTCACTTTCTGAATATGCACGTTGCAAAGAAACATCACAAGGAAACCAATGAAGCAACGCTGAATGCTATCTTGAAAAGGAACGCTACCACAAATATTGATGGTGAAATGGTAAATCCAGATGTGAAAGCTGAAATGGAAGAGTGGGCAGTAAAATTCCGTCAAATTCTACATGAGGAGCAGCACTTCGATTCACAAAGCTTTGATGAACTGACAAGCAAGTTCCTCAAGTTTGTGCGTGAGGCAAAAAGTAGCCTAACAGGCTCGAAACATCCGGCTGCGCAGTATTACCACATGAGGAAAAAAAAAGAAGGGGAAAATCCTAACTAAAGTACACGTTTGTTATCTAATCCCGTGAGAACTAATGAAGTGGAAAGGGAACGTCGGCGGGAGGAATATCAATACGAAGTTGCACTTATTATAACCGCCGTAAGAAAGTAGTGCAACAAGTTATGATTACAGATGCCTCAACACAATGTTCCATCAATTATGAATCAGTGGTAGAACATTTCAAGAATACCCTCGAACTTCCTAATCTCAGAGAAAGAGAAATCTACGAAGTCGCAACGAAATTTCCTGACATTGTTAACGTACACTACAGTCGACACATAAGGCCATCAAATCCACTTCCTTGGATACTTCCCCCGGCCTAGACGGAGTCTAATTCGTACAGTAAAAGCTTTGGACGTAGCCCACATAATCAAGTTCATCGCTGAAATCATGCTTAAGACAGATTACGTTCCAGAACCTTTTCGCGAAGGTCTTCGATCCTCATCTATAAAGGTAAAGGTGATACTAATGATATCCACTCATGGCGACCTATAACTGTATACTCAATCGTTCGACGTATCCTCGAGAAGGTATACGATGTTGAATTGCGACTGCAGGTGAGCTTTCATCCGTGTCAGAGGGGTTTTGTAAATGGCTTACCAGGATGCCACGTGAATTCTCGCATTATTAATGCTGTTCTAAAAGGCGCAAAGGAGAAGAAAAGAAATTGTGTAACAGCATTCCTTGACGTCACCGAGGCGTTCGACAACGTAGGACATCGCCATGTGTTAAATCTCTTAAGAGTAGGGGAGTCTCCCCGGATCTGAGGGGAATCATTGCTGCCCTCCTACAAAGCAATGAAATAAATATAGGGACTGGTCTAATGAAAACCAATTCAATATACGTGAGGCGTGGAGTACCACAAGGCGGACCACTCTCTCCCACATCATTTAATCTGGCCATTGATCATCTGTATAGAGAAGTATGTGACCAACAGTTCGCCGTCGGTTTGGATACAAGCTGAATGACCACAGCGTGATGCTGTCCGGCTTTGCTGGTCATCTGCAACGGCTGCGACGACTCCCAGCGTTAACGATGCCGAACGTTGAATAAACAGAATTCAAAACACCTTGCGGGAAATTGGACTCAGTGTCAACCCAGGAAAGAGTTCGGCTATTGTCATCGAGGACGGCAAAATCCTGAGCACAAAATTACCCTGGAAAGTGGGGAAGAAATTGTCTCAAAAGGAAATAACGAGAAAATAACTAAGTATCTCGGTTGTACTTTTGATGGTGAGCTTCAGCTTAGTGATGATGGTGCGATCCATAAATTTAATGATAATTTGAACAAGCTTGTGGCTTTCAATCTGCTAAAGCCGGACCAGAAGCTCAATATCATTAACTAACACTTCTTCCCATCACTGACATCACCTTTCAGACAGCACCGCTTATAAAACTATCCTCAACGAGCCTCAAAAGCAATGCTTAGCTTACCTGCGAATACTACTAACGCTATGCTGTACGCCCCACGTCGCTATCATGGGCTGGGGCTACTTAGATTTCCTGGGAGGCGCCTCTCCAGCACTGGTCGGTGGCCCAGAGATTGGCCAACGTCGACGATGCTCTCTTCCAGTCTATATTTAATTACAGCAACGAAGTTTCCGAATGCAAAGACCGGTTGAGAATCTACAATGTAAGTCTCGAAGAAGTTGACAATATTAAAAAGATAAGGCAGTCTCTACGAGAGAGAGCTTTTGAGGAATGGGCAAGTTACAAATGGCAAGGGTATGGCGTCTAACATTTCAAAGCTTCGACGCTTGGGAATAAATTCATTTGCGACAAAGCAGTTCTCTCAGGGTCAGAGTGGATCAATGCAGTAAAACTCAGCACCAATTATGCTCCTCTCCGTGGTGTACCGGGAGTAGGTGATCAGGCGTCGCATGACGTTGGGATCCTCTGCCGCAGATGCGGCCGAGAGAAGGAAACTCCAGCCCATGTGCTGGGAAGCTGCCCCAACAGCATGTTGCTTGTGACCCGCCGGCACCATGGCGTTAAGAGGAGTATCATTGAGCTTATGCAAGAGAAAGGTTACGCGTGCCGCGAAGAGGTATACTGTGTGGACACAGATGGGTCGCCGAGGTACGCAGACATAATAGCGTTTGACAGCAAAGGTGGAAATGCGTTGATTTTGGACCCCACAGTGAGGTTTGAGGGCAATGAACCCAATCGTGCAGAACTCATTAACGATGAAAAGAAGGGCATCTACGAAAAAGGCGTGCCCTTCCTGCAAGAGAAGTTCAGAGAAAAGTTCGGGGAGCGGCGATTCGTGGTCTATGGACTTTGGTTCGGTTCTAGGGAAACGATCTCAAAAAATATTCTAAAATAAAATAAAATATTCTCAGTAATGTTTTAAAATAAACTCACTTCTGGTCATCCGATTTTTTACAAACTCGGAATTCCAACAACATATATAATTCTAATTAACATTATTAAGAAGACAGAATTGTCTAATAAACGAAAGAGCACTTTATATGAAACCTAACCCCACCCACCCCTATAAGTGGCCTTAAATGAATTTTCCCAGAGAAATGTTTCAAATAAAAGTTGTAGCTCTTTGTATGTGTAGATGATATACCAAGTTTGAAGAAAATCGTTGGAGCCATTTTTGAGAAAATTGCAAAAACGTAAAAAAACCACTAAGTAAAGTGGTACTTCCGGTTGAGGAATTTTGACAGGTGACCCACTGTCAGATACCATGGTGATACCTAGACGGAATATCAAGTTTCAACTTTCTACGGTTTTTCGTTTTTGAGCTATGCTGTTCACATACATACACAGACACACGGACACACACACACACACACACACACAGACCATTTGCTAACAACCACTTTCTTGGACTCAGGGGACCTCAAAACGGATATTTCCGGTGAAAACTCGATATCGAAAACTTGACACGATTACAATACTTCCTCTTACTATGAGTAAGAGAAAGTAATATATTAGGCCTATCCAATTTTGAAAGTTAACCAAAACATATAATATTTTTATAAGTCAGATATGTACAAATTACTCTTAGATTCGCTGACTACACTATATAACAGAAACAATACAAAAAATAGAAAAACAAACAACTGCTGAAAGTTGTATCATAAGATTGCCAGACATGTTTCAACTTTAAATGCCAAACATTCTCCCATTTTGTTCTCCCTTCAGCAGTCACTAGCGCATACTGCAAACTACTTTTCACTTACAATTCCTAGAAATTTTCCTGTGTCTCTATGTAAACACTAATATAACTTTTTCATTTCTTTCTAAATATTACATTTTCCAATGAATATAATTGTTAAAAAAAAAATTCTATTTTTCAGATAAATAAATATTGATAAAAATTGGATTTAACAAGCCAATAAAGCTATAAATCAAACAAAGTTATATTGTATGGAAATCAAATAAAATGAAAATTTTTAACATGAGTATTGTATGAAAAGTAAAGAATAAACAATATTGCAATAAAAAATCATATTATGAAGAGCTGGAAGAGTAGATTTGTATAAAAGTGGAAAATCTTTAAATTTAATAAATACAAATATCAAAAATCGATTGCATTATATATATATTTTTTTTTTTTTTTTTTTTTTTTACTTTTTCTTAACTGTGTCTTTTCTCTGCCTTTTTCATATATTGATCTAATTTAACAGAAAGTTGGTTAACAACATTTTTAGCGATGTCACCTGACGCTAAGTGATGAAAGGTCTCGTTGTAATGAATTTATATCATTTTATCTAGTCGTGTTCGTATCCCCACTTCTCATTCTCTTGCATTTCCCCACTAGCAAGCATTCATATTTACTTACCAGAGTGGATTTTAAATATTACTTTAATAAGGTTTAACTCTATTAAAGCTGAAATAATTAAACACAATATTTAAGCTTTAATCAATAAAAAAAAAAAAAAAAAAAAAAAATGAACGTAATGAAAAAAAACTTCATACACTGTGTAAAGTAAAATTGAACGAATCAAGTGATTATAATCAGAGACATTTTCCGTGGTAGCCTGCTTCATTTTGTGGCCATCGACCGGTTTTGGGCGTTCGCCATCTTCAGGATACGTTTGTCAGATAATGTGATAACACAGACTTGCACAGAGCAAATTCAGTTTATACTTCAGAGTGATTATAAAATTTTTTCACACGAAACTGAATATAATCCGGGTAAGAATGGAAAAAAAAAATCAGAGAGCAAAGAAAGCTATAACAGATACCTACCAATGCAACTTCTCTTAAATCTTAGTATTACAGAGATGGCAGAACGTATTTTTATTGCAAAGAATTATTGGAAATCAAAATGCTGTAGCGACACAAAAATCACTTTGCCTCAGAAAAATGTTTCCCAATAAAAGTGATTGATTTATATGTGTGTATTTAAACTGAGCAAAATTTAAAGAAAAATGGTTGAAGCCATTTTCGAAAAAAATTGCAAAAACTTTATTAAAAAACAAAACGTAAAGTTGCGTTTTCGATTACTATATACATTATATATAATATACACACACAGGTACAGTTCGTCTTCGCTGAAGATGTTATTTTATTTTTTAATTCAGGGTACCTCAAGGGCTACGCGATTTCAGAAATTAACCATGACAGCATTACTTCCTGTAAAAAAGCAATAGGAGAACTTAAATTTAGTTAATTCAATATAGATAAGAGATAGTAATTATTATAGTAATCATTAATAATGGAACAAATTTTGGTTTTTAATTAATGCCTTTGATATGATAGTAATAAATATGGAAAAGAGAGGGAAGAATTTTATGAGCGAATGAAAAGCCCGCCGGCAGTAGGGGTTCAACGGTAAAGATATTATATAAATGTAAAAAGATCAAAGAGAATGATTTCTAATATGGTTCTAGTTTTGCTGGCATGCTATTTATTTGTTTGTAGTAAGATCAGGTGTCAACGAAATATCAAACAGTATTACAAAATGAAAGAGAAAAAAAATGAAAAAAGGAGAATATAATCTCTCTCTCTCTCTCTATTAGTCTTTCTCTTGTCTGTCGCTATTGCGGTGTAATAGCTCCTTTTGCAGAGCCTGGACCAAATCCTACGGTCGGTAAAACCAGCTCTTTTCTTCGACTCCAGTCGATCCCTTTGGGAAGTAAAGGCATCTCATCTCTGACGCCGTCCTCCCATATTTCTTTCTGGGTCTTCCTCTTGGTCTACGTCCTTGCGTCTGAGCTTAGCTTAGATTTATTTTTACCAGTCGGCTCATTTCCATTCTGTTTAAATGGCCGTACAACCTTAAACTGGTTTTCTTCAATTATTTTCTCTAGTGGCGCCACACTGAGATTTGTTGTTCTAACTGTACTATTTTTTTCTGTTTTCTGTTCTAATTGTTCTTTTCTAATTGTCCCTTCCACCCTACGCAGGAATCTTATTTCCATACCCTGCATCTGACTCTTATGGTTTTTTACTTTCTCTTACTCCTAGTAAGAGGAAATATTGTAACCCTGTCAAATTTTCGATATCATGTTTTCACCAGAAATATCCGTCTTGAGATCCCCTGAGTCCAAAAAAAGTGGTTTTTACCAAATGGTCTGTGTGTGTGTGTGTGTGAACAGCATAGCACAAAAACGAAAAATCGTAGTAAGTTGAAACTTGATATTCCGTTTAGGTATCACCATAGGATCTGACAGTACGATATCTGTCAAAATTCCTCAATCGTAAATACCACTTTACTAGTTTTTTTTTTTTTACGTTTTTGCGCTTTTCTCAATAATGGCTCCGACGATTTTCTTTAAACTTAATATATCAACTACACATACAAAGAGCTACAACTTTTATTTGAAACATTTGTCAGGGAAAATTCATTTAAAGGAACTTCCGGGGGAGAGGGTGAGGTTAGGTGTTCATCTAAAGTGCTATTTCAGTTTATTAGACAATTCTGCCTTCTTAATAATGTTAATTAGAATTAAATATGTTGTTGGAATTCCGAGTTTGTAAAAAATCGGATAACCGGAAGTGAGTTTATTTTAAAACTTTATTAAATGATTTCTTCACTTTTTTCGCGATTTTCTCAAAAATGGCTCCGACGATTTTCTTGAAACATTGTGTATAAACCAAACATATAATGATCTATATCTTTTATTTAAAACATTTCTCTGGGAAAATTGATGTAAGGGCACTTTTAAGGGTGTGGTGGGGTTATAGCTTCCTCTAAATTGCTATCATAGTTGATTTTATACAATTTGATCATCCAAACAAAATTAAGAAAATTAGAAAATTAAGTTTTAAGAAAATTAGTAAACCGGAAGTTCGCTTTAACTGAACAGTTTTTTTTTCAGTTTTCGACGAATTTCGTTAAATTTGGTACACAAACTATAAAATTTGTCAATTATAATTTTGAGAACTGGAGTAAGAGAAAGTTATGTGAGTATTTCACACCAGATTTTTTTTTTCTTATTTAAGACTCGTCAAGATTGGCGCCTTCAGCCTGCACAATGCACTGCTGGTGTTCTCTCATTACAGAGAGCTACAGAGGCTCTTAATAAGAGCAGTAACGTAAAGCTTTCCTCTAAAAAAAAAAACAATTTCAATACAATATAATATACTTTTACCACTTATATAATATTAAGATACATTTCGAAACTTTGCTAATGAAACAAATCGGTGATCCAGATGGTTTTACTTTACAGTATAGATTTTTGAGTTACTCTGTAATTTTTACACAAAAAAGAGCTTCTTAGATTTCCTTCTGAAATGGAATGTGTTGGGCAAAGCTATATATATACCTATGTCTTTTCTCGAAACAATTTTCTGGAAAAGTTAATTTTAGCAGCAGTTCTGAGGGACATGTGTGCCTTAGGCTGAAATTTAAAGAGTCGTGACAATGATTTGCAAATCGTTGGGATAGACGGCGCTGCCTATATACTTCAGGAAAACAAGTAAATCTCAAACACCTTTATTTATATGTGATAATCCTATTTTATAATCTCCACCATTTTTATTATTATATGCATGAGAAATGAAATGCAGGGGTTTTTATTAATATAATTAATTATTGTAAGTGTGATGGATGCAAGAAATTATATCTATTTTAAATTGAAATATCAAAATTAGGAAGAAAAATGCGAGCTTGTTGGCAAAAGGGTACAGTATACTTCAGCGTTGGCAGAAAAGTTCATGAACCTTGATAGCATTGTACTACCCCCTTTCTTCTCACAAGTGAGGAATTGAACGAACAATTAGAAGACATTCCTTCAATATAGAGTTTTTGTTGTAGACACCAAGGAGAACACACCAGAACTGTGCCAGTTTAACTTATAACATAAGAATTTATTCCAAGTAATTTCAGTATAATTATAAGCATATTATTGTGATATTTTAAAATAACTTAATTTCAGTTAGAGAATATATCTATTTTAAAAACAGTGTGATCTCTTGATTATTTCTAATCATTCACTCTTAAACATATATACTTAAAAACCCTTTTATTAAACTGCTCGTGCTACACATTACCACTACTCTACAATACATCACACCAAAAAACATTTCATAAGCCGAGTTCGGTGTTGGTGTAGTGGTTATGAGCATGGAATTGTAACTGGGAGGTTCCCAGCTTAAGTCCCGCGTAATTGCTAAATTTTATATTCGTTTAGAAAATGTTAATGGTAAAGTAGCTGCTTCCATCCCCGTACCCGAGACCTAATTTGGTATAGATGGATGTTAAATTCCGCCTGGAAAAAATAGGCATTATTTTACTTTAATAAAATTAAAAAGAAAAAAAAAAGAAGAATTTGTGAAAGTATAACGGGGCAATAAAATACGTAAATTGATAACTGTGACCTTCAATTATAAAAATAAGTTTGCTGGGACTTGGAATTTTTAATCAATCAATCGTTTAGATGCTCTTAAATACATACAGGTGGTAATGACGTCGATCAAACCTTAAAGGGCTTTGATAAGATTTGAAATCTAAAATCAAATTATTCCAACAGTAAGTGGAAATAAAGAAAAAAAGAAAAGCCAAACACAAAAAGTTAAAAAATAAATAAAAAGCTGGAAATAATATTATGCAACTTCCATGCCGTGAAACAAAATCCTGCCACTTATAATAATAATAATTCAATGTTGATTGTTGTTAAAAACCATATTCATAAATCCCAACTTAAGCGAATAGATGACGTGGAGGAAGAGGGAGAGTAGGAAATACAAACAGCAAGTGTAATACGGAAGTGTTACAACACTCCCTCTCACAGACATATATCCTGTGGACGAGATTCTTCTACATTCCTCTATCTTAAAACATGAGAGGAGGACCTTTAACAATATGCGGGCCAACTCACATAAATAATCATATGGGAAGGCAGAGGGGATACTTCATGCTCTCCCTCAACGCTATTTTGTTACTTGTGAAATATGTACTTGTGGGAATTTACACCGTATACAACGTACACACATACACATATACGAATGAATAAAAAAGCGTTTAAAGCAGAACACAATTACTAGGGGCGCTATCTCTTCTTAACTGTATCAAATAAAAAATTACTCTTACAAAAAATAGCATGTAGAAGGCTACATATTATTAAGTATTTAAAAAAAAAAAAAAAAAACCCAGTTGCTGAAGCGTAATTTATATTAAATATATGTATGAATTGCCCTTTAATTGCCAAGTACTTTTTATTTATTCTTAAATAAAAAATAAATGGCACTGCATTTCTAATCCCGAAGATTCCGCCGGATTCAAATCTAGCAGTACTGCCCTTAAGATTTTCTCCCCTACGAGCTTCTGCAGCTCACTCTCCGGTGATTGGCAGAGTTGCCCTATAACGGAGAAAACATTGCCCGGAGGCCGGTAGTGCACTGAAAAGGCTCTGAGCGCCAATGACCACAGATATTGACGAGCCTTAATTAATATAATTTAAAAAAAAAAATCTATAAAACCAAACAGAACGAATCATTATGGTGGATCCGCAAACCTTGTAAACTTTTATTTTTTTATTTTTATTGCTCATAAAATATAATTTTTTAGCAACAGTTGAGTGGTACACTGCACCCAAAATAACATCATACTTCTAAAAACAAAAAGAAAATTTTACAAAATGTCAAGTTTAACCAAATTCACAAACAAAAGAAAAAGAAACAATTCCCCTTAAGAATTGAAAATAAAAACAAAAATTAATGAAATAAAATTAACAAGCTGTCACACTTTCAGCATGTATTAAAATTATAAATAAACAGAGATATGCCTCTAGGGACGATTTAACACGACATTTCTTAATTTGAGGGGCTTAGAAATATAATAGAAAATTTTATTGATTTTAGAAACTGACTCTGGTACCAACAAATTACAAAATATTAAATTCACATCTATGACGTCACTAACATATTCTGAAATATGGAGCTTCCGGAGATTATTAAATAATTTACATTCTAAAACAAAATGTTCTAAGCTATCCAAACTACCCGAATTACACAATGGGCAAATCGCCTCTGGAGAGAACTTATACGCTGTCCGATTATAAAAAAAGCCTAATAACCTTCTTTCCCATTAACCGCGACTGACAAAATCTTCTAGGTTTATTTATATGTACATTATACATTAAATACTCTTCTCCCAATCGTAGGGTACTTATATTTCTAAAATACATATTGTAATGAGAAGTCTCTGCCTTAGAGATATCTTTACATAAAAGATTTATTTCTACACTCTTCGTATCATCAATATCAGGTTTAAAGTAAATTATTCCAATAATAAATTGGCTGCAATCTACTTTAAGTGAAATAAATAACCAGTAAGCCGATTTATTGATAATATTTAGAGAACGTTCATATTTTGATGACTTTGAAACCTTGAAAACATTAAACTTTTTTTTTGATTAACTTAAAATTCTTGAAGTAATAGGCGATTGGTTAAAACATAATATGCTTCAAACGTTATTTATAATAAAAAATAGATCCTTCAATTTTACTATGCACATGATAAGAAAAAGACGTGTGCGTGTTTCTCATCACATATTTTCACTTTCTCTTACTCCAAGTAAGAGGAAGTATTGTAATCGTGTCAAATTTTCGATAACGAGTTTTCACCGGACATATCCGTTCTGAGGTCCCCTGAGTACAAAAATCTGGTTTTTAGCAAGTGATGTGTGTGTGTGTGTGTGTGTATGTGTATGTGAACAGCATAGCTCAAAAAACAAACCGTGGAAAGTGAAACTTGATATTCCGTTACGTATCACCATGGGATCTGACAGTACGTTTTTCTGTCAAAATTCCTCAACCGGAAGTACCACTTTACTTGTTTTTTTTTTACTTTTTTGCGTTTTTCTCAAAAAAATGGCTCGACGATTTTCTTCAAACTTGGTATATAACTACACATACAAAGAGCTACAACTTTTATTTAAACATTTCTCTGGGAAAATTCATTTAAGGGCACTTTTAGGAGGAGGGGGGGGTTATGTTTTTCCCTAAAGTGCTATCTATCATAGTTGATTCCTTGGGTGTCGCGGTGGCGTAGCTGAAGAGCAATTCCCCCGTTAGAATCTAATCTAATCATAGTGATTATACAATTCTATTATCCATAGAAATTAATTAGAAATAAATAGATGGCCAAAATTCCGAGTTCAAGGAAATTAGTAAACCGGAAGTGCGCTTTTACTGACAGTTTTTTAAGTTTTCGTCGAATTTCATTAAATATGGTACACAAACTTCTCAAATTTGTCAATTATAAGTTTGAGAAGTGGAGTAAGAGAAAGTTGTGTGAGTGTTTCACACCAGATTGTTTTATATGTATTCTTCTTCTATAAAGAAATAATGGAAGCCCAAAGCCTCTTTAGTTCGAATAATGGAAGTATAAATTCTCTTTATTTCGAAAGCAAAAGCCATCTTATGTGAAATTTAAAAGCAAAAAAAAAACTCTAATCTCATTTGCCTTTGCGTTTAAGGAAAAAAGTTCCACACAAACGTTCTGAAATCTATCTTACAACTTACAGTCTGCAGGCAAAATACTGATGGGATTGCCCACGAGTCTAACACGGTAAATTCTGAAAGCCAGCAGAACTGTTGCTTTATTTGAACCCTACTTTTCGTTCTTGAGCTATTAATAGTCAGAGATGACGAGAACGTGATTGGAAGCTTCCTCCTATATGGTATTCAAATGTAGTGAAGCTTTTACCATCTGAAACCCACAATGACAATTGCATCAAGTCGTAACTTTTATAACAAGGAACAATTACCATCATCCTACATGTATGGTGGAAACTATTACTAATAGATCCATCTAGAATATCGGCGCTCCATTAGTGATTGTAAGCGCACTTTTGCTCCCTGTCTACTACAATTATCTGTCCAATTTCTAGAAAACTTTTTCCAAATGTAGGTCACAGGACAGGATTTTATTTATTATAACTTATAATAACCATTCTCTTTTATACGTAGAAATTTTAATTTAAATATTTAGTCATTTCAATGGTTTTTTCAAAGGGGATATGCACTGTGACCTGTAACACGTGCCTTCCCGGCTTTCGAACAGTGTTCTCTAACTAACTACATACATTACTGCCCATACCGGACAGAGAGTTGTAGAGGCTCCAAAGAAGAGAAAATCTAAGGGCAGCATGCTGGATTCGAACATGTGACCTCCGCGTTGCTTGGTCATCTGATTAATTATATATGAGATATTAATTTACGAGGGTTGTAAATAACGAGATAAAAATAAGTAACGAGACAAATAGCTATAGCTCAAAAATGATTTACTTAATCAATACAAAACATTGGCTACTTTTCAACATAGTCCCCTAGCGCGTTGGACTAGCAACGCGGAGATCACGGGTTCGAATCCAGTCGTGCTGCCCTTAGATTTTCTCTTCCTAGGAGCCCCTACAGCCCACTGTCCGGTGATGGACAGTGTTGTCTGTAACGGGAGAACACTGTCCGGAGGCCGGCAGTGCACTGAGAAGGCTCCGGGCGCAAATGACCAAAGATGTTGAGACGCCTTAAAAAAAAAATAAAAAAAAAAAAAAAAAACAGTCCCCAGCAACATTTATACACTTGTCCGATCGTTCATCTAATTTGTGTATGCCTCTTGAATTTCTTTCGAGTGAGAGAACCCGTATGCCTCCATTCAAGGCTTTGACGCTTAGACTCCAGCTCAAAATGGTGTAATCCATATTTCATCACATGTTACAATTCTACTGAAAAATTCTTTTTCAATTAAACATGGTTCTTTCAACTGTTGACCGATTTGAAACCTGGTTTGTTTATGGGCGTCCGTAATTTGTCTTGGAACGATCTCGCACAACTTTTCTTGTACTGCAGCTTATTCTGAATAATGTTATGGACAGTTCCAACACTTGCGTGCACTTCTTCAGTTATCAGTTCAACAGTAACACGCCTGTTGTCCTGAATTAACGCTCAATGCGAAATTCGATGGAGGAAGTTGCAACTAGAACCGATCGTCCACTTCGTTGGTCGTAACAGACACTTACACGGCCACTTTTAAACTGTTCTACTCATTTGTAAACGTTCGAACGGTTTAAACAATTATTTCCGTACACTTCCTACATTCTTTCGTGGATTTCACTACCTTTGATACCCTCTGCAATTAAAAATCTAATCAGTGAGCGTTGTTCTTCCTAGGTGCAATGCTCGAGCGGACTCGCCATTGTTAACTGAATTCATTTGAGGTTATGCTTACCAAATACTCTCAAACTGCTGATGAGAAAAATTAAGTACAAGGATGCCAACTTGATGCACACTAACAAACTACTGTTATTGATTTAACTAACCGTTTCTATGCTACAGTGATTTGTCTCGTTACTTAGTGAATGACCCTCGTATTTACATTATAATTTGTTATTAAAAGAGAAGTATTGCGTTGTGTCAAATTTTCGATATCAAGTTTTAACAGGAAATACACTTTTTGGGAATTGTATTTTACCATGAGTCCAAAAATGTGTATTTTAGAAATTGATGTATATGTGTTGTGGTGGTTGGCTCCGCAGAGCTGGAAAGCATCAGAGAATTTTCCGTGGTAGCCTGCTTCATTTTGTGGTCATTGACCGGTTTCGGGCGTTCGCCCATCTTCAGGATGCGTTTTTCAGACAGTGTGACAACACAGACATGCACAGAGCAAATTTGTTTTCACACTCAAGTTGTGAAACACAAGTTGCTCTGTGCAAGTCTGTGTTATCACATTGTCTGAAAAACGCATCCTGAAGATGGGCGAACGCCCGAAACCGGTCGATGACCACAAAATGAAGCAGGATACCACGGAAAATGTCTCTGATGATGTATATGTTACTGGCAAAGTATGAAATTCAGGCATTTTAGAGAATACATAGGCATTTCATACAATACCATGCGTGGTTTATACTCAGATAACTGATTATATTTCTTATGATAAATTTTGTGTATTTGAAAAATATTCTGTTAAATATTCCTATTATTCATTTGTTTTAACTTGGGGAAATTCTATTGTAGTGTTTCAGTATAATAATCATGGTATTCCAAATGGTATTTCAATAGTTCTGGTACTTTAAGTAAAAAATAATTTAACTTTTAAATGATTACTATTAAAATATATTTTGAAATTGGATGTAATAAATTAAATGGGGGCTTATCCGGGATGAATTTCATACTTTGCCGGTAATATATATATATATAAAATGCAAAATCGTACAAAGTTCAAACTTGATTTTAAGTTTAATGATGTCAAGGGGCCGGCAGTAAAGTTTTGATCAAAATCGGGCAACCGAAAGTACCACATTACTTGAATTTTTTCAGATTGGTTTTAAAACTGGCTCCAACGATTGTCTTTAAACTTTGCATATAACGTTGTTTACGATTTTTTTAACTTTGTACATGATTTTAGTTTTTTTCGGGAAAATTCATTTAAGAGGCGTTTTGGGGGAGGGGTGGGATTGTTCTCCTTTAAAATGCCATTTTATTATATAAATATACTAATCTATCAACTGTATAAATATCAATTACAAATAAATGTGATGCTGTTTTTTACGACTTTCTTCATAAAGACTCCAATAGGTTTTTATTAAACTTGGTATTTTAACCATACATATAGAGAACTATCACTTCTGATTGCAACAATTTTCCGAGAAGGTTGTCAGAGCTAAAACGAGTTTCACAAGAGCTTTTTTTTTTATTCTTTATTTCTATTTTACAGCAGAGAAGTTCTTCAGTTTTTCATGTATTTCTTAAAAATTATACATAAAAGTTACAACTTAAAAATGTTGCAAATAAAAGTGATATGGTATTTATCTATGCAGAGATAGTATTCAAAGTTTAAAACAAAATCGCGCGGAAGCTGAAAAATTATTCAGTAATTCGGTTGATGAATGGATCTCAGATCATGGTTTGCCAAGAGATTAAGATCGTCTTTAGAAGTGAATTGGTTGCCACATTGGCAGCAAAAGATATTTCAATAGGCTCTCAAAAACCTTTATACACCAACAGTCCAGTTTCGTATAGATAGGATTCATAATCATTCCATTTTTGTTATTAAACACACACATACATGAATACTTCTTCTAAAACCTTATAAACTTCCTCATACAATCAACAAGTGTGGTGCGTGACAAAAACATAAAATTGAAATCAAATATCTAACACGAATTTCATAGTCTTAAGAATCTGAAACCATTTAAAAAAAAAACATGCTAAGATGGATAAAATCCCAGATGTTATGTGCCAACATTGCAGGACCCAGCAGAGCATTCAACGAAAATGTAGGCTAGGCAGGGCGATCTAACTAAAAGATTCAACAAAATGCATTCATACAAATTAATAGTTTCTCATGTTTTCTGGCAAACCCATACAGTAGAAAAACCAGAGTTAATAACCATGAATTACACAGTTGGGTGGTTGGATAATAACTATAAGGAGGAGTTAAATTGCTACTCTAAAAGTACTTGATATAAATGGTTTGAAGCTTTGGGGTAGTGTTTAATTTGAACGTTATTTATTCAATAAAACTGGAACACCTAATATCATCATAACTTCAACAAAATGAGTGTGAAACAAGCCAAACTAGTGATTATTAAATAATTTTCCGAATTTAATAAATCCTTAACTAATTTTCAAGTCAATATTAGAATTTCTAGTGGATAAACAAGAAATATTGTAATAAATTCAATATTACTATAGCTATAATAGGCCCGTAAGTAATTAATTGTTAAGCAAACAAGTTAATTTTCCTACTTGACCTATAATTCCTTAGGGAAAGTTATTGATTTTCAGAGTAATTCACTTTCCAATTGCAAAGACATCTAAACTAATTATTTTAAATTACAATCCATTACAATAAATCTCACTTTATTATTAAAATTTTTTCTGTTATGAAACAATTTAATTAATATTAATATTACAATCAGCTAAATTATTATAAATACGTTAAAAATATTTTAGTAAAAATTAAATTAAACTATTTTTAGATTGTTAATTATTTATTTATTCGACACAATATACATTAGGTCCGATTAGAAAATCAAAAATTTATACAAAATGTTTTGTATTGCAAATGCATTTTGTATAAGTCATCAATTGAATCACTTGAAATATATATTATATTTTTGCATTTATTTCAGTCAAAAAGTCCTTTACCAACTGACTTAAGTGATTAGTTCTAGTGACTGCTAAATATATACATATATAAATTAATATATATAAATATACTATGTTATAAAAACAACATATTCTATGTAATGTTGCTTTTTAAGAAAAATGCAGTTAAAATGGGAATTAAGGCAAATAGATACAATAATACCGTCTGGTGGTCAGAGACTGTGCAGTTTTAATTAGGGAACGGCAATAATACAGTTATAGGGATTACAGGAATAACCCTATTTTAGAACGCTTTCTCAGATAAGAGTAGGCATGCGCCTTGGTTAAGCGCATAGTTAGGGAAGCCAAGTCTGGAGACTCTTGGAGGAAATTCTGTAACTAGTTAAGTGGAAGCACTTCAATCAAAAATATACGGGAGAAAATTAAAAAAAACTAAAGGGTGGCGCTGCATATCGTAAAATCGATATAGGTGATTGGTCAGAAGAATTTCTTCTCAAACTAATCTAGGCGTATGTGCAGGCGTTCCCATTTGTCATCCCAGCAACAGTCTTTATTAGCTGAATTTTCCTCCTAAGAGATCTCCTCAGTCATGCATAATGCATGTAATACATCCCCCCCCGGGAAAGACCAGATAGTGTACTCAATATTACAAAAGCTGCCCCACCATATAGTATTAACAATTTAAGAGATATTTCATTGACATATGGCTAAATAGTGATTTCCCTAAACAATGGATGGAATATATAGCCGACCCCATTCTGAAACAAGGAAAAACACCGCAATATCGTACAAACCCATATCCTTATCGTCCTGCAATTGAAAACCTTGAAAGGATATTAAAAAGAAGATTTGAATGGTGTCTGAAGTATTACAACAAACTCCCAAGAAGCCAGTTTGGATTTCGACAGAGAAAATGTACAATGGATGCGGTATGTAATTTTATTATTGATATCTGGTTGGGCTTATCTAATAATTCCATTACCTTGGCGATTTGTCTAGATGAGAACGGCGCATATGATAATGTAGATTATACAATTTTAAGTACAAAAAAAATGTCGAAATTAGGATTTCCTCCTATTTTTACATCAAAACTGGTCTAGTTGTAGATTGTAGATTGCTGTAGGCACTGCGACCTGAAACATCTATTGTGCACTCCGGAGCCTTCTCCGTACACTAACCGCCTCCAAGTAGTGTCCGCTACCTACAGACAACGCTGCCCATACCGGACAGTGAGTTGTATAGGCTCCTAGGAGGAGCAAATCTAAAGGCAGCAAGCTGGATTCGAACCCGGAACCTCCGAGTTGCTAGTCCAGCGCGCTATCACTGAGCTAATCCCTTCCTTCTCCCTTGGCTTAGACCAATTAACTAGGACGGAGACCCTAGTTTGTGTACTGTGTTTGTCCTTGTTTAAAAAGTAGAGTGCGGTCGGAACAGGATGTCTGTGGAAGAGTTTAGGCTATTTCCCTTCCGATTTGTTCGGACTGCGGTGAATCTTAGATGGATTATACCCGGGTCTAGATATTTGTTGTTTTTCTTGGGCTAGCTATATGGGCCCAGTGGGGCTTTGGATAACATAGAGTTTGGTCCCTCCCGGAGCCAGATGATGTGTGTATATATGTATAGTGTAGAGTGTATGAATAGTTTAGGTGTATTGTAAAGTGCATGGAGTACTGAGCTGTGGTAACCCTTGGGGTCGCTACTCCCCAAGTAACTGCATGCAACAGATACCTCATGCGGGCAAAATTGTCCAGTTATTTGCTGGAAAAACATATCAATGCAAATAATTTATTAAGAAGATCGTCACCGTTATGACGCGAGTAGAAGATAACATTAAATATAAATCAAGTGTATCCAATATATTTATGGATGACAAGCTAACTCTAACTGGAAACGTATACAGTAATTCTCTCAATAAACAGAGAGAAGCTCATAGACATAGATGATACAGATAGACACAGTTGTCGTAAATACATTGTCTTATACATTCAATCTATTCATATATACACATTCAATATAGTATAGTATAGTAGTAAAACATATACTCAAACAAACAATGGGAAGATTTTACATTTATCAAAATCTCAGAATGTTTAGTAATAAACAACATTCTATCAAACTGTGAATACATTATTTCAGTACATAAATATAAAATTCATTTAAATGCGACTGTAAGCTCTATATATATAAAAAAAAAAAAAGTTTCAGAGGAAAAAGTAATAAACAGCAAAGAAAATCAAGCAGAGAGTTGCAATATGGGGTGATTGGGACGTGCAGAGAACCAAAGCAACATTAACCTATTCTCCTATTATACCCAACAACATATCTGGTACTATCTGTATTATTGTACTGGTAGTTATAACAAAAACAGAAACTGGTATAACTAGCGGCGACTGTATTAGGAAAAGCATAGTGAGTTTCTGCCCTAGTTATCATACATACAAGAACGTAGTATATATGAGAGGAAAAAGGGATTCTCTTCCATTGCCAGCCTGGTCGGCCTACTTTGTCTTTGTATGCTGAAATAATCACCTGCCATAAAACATACGAACACACATATATATATATATCATACAAATATGTGGAAATAGAACAACTATATGAGAATTTAATCAACAAAGCAAAGAGCATTAAGGAAAATAAAAAAGAATATACAAAAAAACTGATGTGAAACATTCACACCATTGCTCTGACGGCAATGATTACCATTCTAATTGACAAACCTAATTGGAATTTTTACTTTTATTTTTAGATTCATATTTTAGTCGGCCTTACAAAAATATAGGTAGAGAGGGTGGATGATTAATCTTACAGGCTTTTTAGAGACTACAGTATATGACAGCGCCGTCTGTCTGTCCTCAGCAAAACTATTATTTTCGCAAAAATGATTCAAATGAAAATAGAGGTTTATAACTATGCAGTTAACATTCCAAGTCTAAAGAAAAACATTGGAGTTATTTTAAAAAAAAAATCCAAAAAAATTTGCGACAGAGATTTAATAATGGACAATTCACCTTCTTTAAGGTTTGTTAGAATTGGCGGAACACGTAGATATAGAGAGGATTTATAAAAGATATTATATAAACAAAAGAAATATGTATATGTAAAAGATATAAGACAGGGGGACCTAAAGTATCTCCAGGGCATCTTGAAGTATAATTGAGGGCTCTTGACAGGTATACTGACGCTTGGGAACTATTTACACAAAATAGATAGGACTAGACGTCTAGTCTTTTGTGCCATAATTGTGACGATGGCAAGGTCATAGCAATGTCAAACCTTCACAACACATAACAAAAAGAAAGAATAATTTATAACTAGTGGCCTAGCCGGCCGCTGTCTTCAAGACAAGGCCGCGGCCAAACAAACAAAACCAAGGGTCAATACTTTACATCAAAGCAAGCACCGATAAGCTGGCCACTGACCTAAATCGCTGGTCACCGAACTAACCAAGGTCGCACACTAGGACAAATGTTGCTAACAATAACATATAAACTTCGCCCCATTGGAAGAGGGGATGATTATACTTCAGTACGTCTTCAAGATTATTATTCGAGCAGCAGTTCCACGTCCCTATACAGGTTTTATTTATACTTAATTCCTTAGTTGTGCATCTTAGTTAATTATTTTAATCATTCCAAATTATTAGTTATTTATCTCCTATTTATTTCCATTACTCACGTTTAAATTATTGTACAAATACAGTCTATTTTTATAAATTCAGTGTTAATAATTAGAGCACTAACTTCCAAAAATCTCTAAACTAACTTCCGCCCTCTTCAAGACATCTACTACATACCATAGGAATCACAATAAACGATTCCACTACAATGGAATCAGAGAAACAACGTACCACTACTACTTTGGCCAGTTTCCCCGTTTCACCAATACAAGGTTTTCGCATATGTAGAACAATAACAACTCAAACAAGGGTATGGTAATTCTGAGATGAATGGAATATTTAGGTAGGAATAGATTGTATGACTGGAAACGTAGACTGGAGTATTTAACTACTGTTCTCTGGATCTAGATTAGTAGGATTTGAAGTCGGTTAATTTTGGATATTTAGCAGTGCCCGCAAAGTGCTATTTCCTACATCCAACTTGAGGCTAGAAGAGCAGTGTATAGCTTTTTCTTGTTCGTTAGTGAGGTTTGAATATTTGTCAAGTAGTCTTTTTTGCATTTTATATCTTAAGTTGCAGTCAAATTCGTTTGAGTCTGATATGGGGGTTCCATGTTAGTTGTTCGCCTAGATAAAGTCCGAGATATTGTGCTTGGTGCACAATTGCAATGATAAATATTGATAAGGTAAAGAGAACGAAGATTTTTTTCTGTTTAAACTGGATACTACGTATTAGGGTTTAAGTTTATTTAGCTAGATCTTCCAGTGCCGAAGCCAAAGTTCAAAATTATGAAGTTGGAATTGTAAAGCCGGGTTGCCATGGCGGGATCTATATGAGGAGATAGAATTTGATAGGTCAGGCTTGGCGCCACCTGGTGGCAAACAAGAGAAGTAAAGCCTACGTCTTCTTCCCTACCACCGTCATCACTCCTAACTTTACCCTATACCACTTATTTTATTCTGATGAACGGATCATGAAAAGAATTACCTTCATTTTTTGTTTTCTGGATTTATAAATTCCAACAAATACCATTCCTGTAAAAACATAGGCAAAACATGTACATTTAAAAAAGGAATGTACTAAATAATTTTTATAATTATCAGAGCAAAAAATTGACGCGAATTCTCTGGGCAATTATATCTAATCCTATTTTCAAAGTGAAATGCTTTTTACTAGAAATATGAGTTAAGGGGGATTATTCTTAAGTTTCAATATTGCAAATTAAGTGAAGATAATTTTCTCCAGCAGTAATGCTCTTATTACTTTCTCTTACTCCTAGTAAGAGGAAGTATTGTAATCGCGTCAAATTTTCGATATCGAGTTTTCACCGGAAATAACCGTTTTGAGGTCCCCTGAGTCCAAAAAAGTGGTTTTTAGCAAATGGTCTCTGTGTGTGTGTGTGTGTTGTATGTATGTGAACAGCATAGCTCAAAAACGAAAAACCGTAGAAAGTTGAAACTTGATATTCCGTTTAGGTATCACCATGGGATCTGACACTACGTTATCTGTCAAAATTCCTCAACCGGAAGTACCACTTTACGAGTTGGATTTTTTACTTTTTTGCGATTTTCTCAAAAATGGCTCCGACGATTTTCTTTAAACTTGTAACATCAACCACACATACAAAGAGCTACAACTTTTATTTGAAACATTTCTCCGGGAAAATGCAATGAAGGGCACTTTTGGGGGAGGGGTGGGGTTAGGTTTCCATCTAAAGTGCTATTTCAGTTTATTAGACAATTCTGTCATCTAAATAATGTTAATTAGAATTAAATATGTTGTTGAAATTCCGAGTTTGAAAAAAATCGGATAACCGGAAGTGCGTTTACTTTACCACTTTACTAAATGATTTATTCACTTTTTCGCAATTTTCTCAAAAATGGCTCCGACGATTTTTTTGAAACTTCGTATATAAACATTCTCTAGAAAAATTCATTTAAGGGCACTTTTAGGCGGGGGGGGGGGGTTATGTTTTCTCCAAAGTGCTATCACATTTGATTATACAATTCTATTATCCAAACAAAATTAATTAAAAATAAATAGATGGCCAAAATTCCGAGTTTTAAGAACTTTAATACACCGGAAGTGTGCTTTTCAGTTTTCGACGAATTTCGTTAAATTTGGTACACAAACTATAAAATTTGTCAATTATAATTTTGCGAACTGGAGTAAGAGAAAGTTGTGTGAGTGTTTCACACCAGATTTTATTTCTATAAAATGTATTATAAGAAAATTTTATAAAAAAATCATTGAATACTGGATCATTGAAATTCAATACTGGAGACAATTATGTCATTTTTATACTTTATTAATTACTGAAGTTCTAACTCCTGAAGCCTTGAGAAACATAATTTGTGAAGTCTAACATACTCTCATATTTAGAATAATAATACATCAAATAATGATTCTTTTAAATATTTTCCAATTTCATATGATTTCTACCATATTCTATTCTAACGTAAGTTTTCGGAACGTTAAACAGGAACTCACGAAATACACTTGAATAATTTTAATCCTCTTTCCATTATTTCACCGTAAGGACAGAAAACCCCTCAACTCAAAAAAAAAGGAATTGTCCTGCTTTGACCTTAAAATAATTTCGATAAAAGTATATAACATAATATTTACTATTATATATAAAAAAATGAATGAATTTGAAAACTTCTGCAATAAAAGGAGAAATAAAAAAAAACTTGACATTCATTGTTTCTATAGCCGTTTGGATTAATAAAAAAGACGTGGAAGAGTGAACACTAACAGCCCAACTACAAGAGAGAGAGAGAGAGAGAGAGAGAATGTATATAGAATGGAGGAGAACCAGCGAGTGAGTAGTAGTGGTATAACAAGGGCGAGCTATATCCTCTCCACCAGCTTAGAGTTTCCGGCGGCTAAAAACACCCCTCTAACCAACTTCATTTATTTTTAACGGCCAGTTTTTCCACATTTGCCGCTTCAAATTGCAAACCTTCTTTAAGAATTAAATAACTACCCAGTATGCCGATGGAGATTCAGCTCTCAATCTCACAACTCTATGGAAGAATACACACCCCTACTAATCCAATTATAACATAAATTAAACATTTTTAACTTTCTTTTCTATAATATTTATATCAAAGTACTTATCCATATTACTTTCACTTATTGATGATCGTAACGGATTTTCAACACGAAATAAGGTCCCTAAAAACGAAAAAAACTGGTGTAAAATATTCTTACTCTTGTTAATACAATTATATTTAAAAGTCATATTTACATATTTGTCCTGACATAAAACTACAGAGATAGTAAGGGATTGATAAATACCTAACTACTAATCTTAGCAGACAGGAAGGAAGTGAATTATATTGTAGCCCACTAGAGCGCACCAATGAACCAATTGCGTATAATATTTTTGAAACTTACCGCCACAAATTCCACCGCCACACTATTTAAAATAAATTTTTTGGTGAAAAAATGTTTCAAATAAACATTAGTGATAATTAGTGATAAACGGTAGTGATACGTTTATATCGATGCAAGTTTAATAAAAAATCGATCGTTATAGACATTTTCGAGAAAATTCCCAGAAAATCCAAAATACCTATTCTGTAAAGTCGCACTTCCGGTTAACCTGATTTTCTTCAAAATCTAACGTTGCTGCCCTAGACCCCCTACCCCACCCCATAATTATTTCGAGAAAATCGCGAAAAACTGAAAAAAAAAAAAAACCAGCTAAGTAGCACTTCCGGTTGATGGAGTTTGCCCAAAAATATTCCTGTCAGATGCGGTGGCAGTACCTAAGCGGAATACCAAGTTTAGCTTCATGGTGATTTTTCGTATCTGAGTTCACACACACACACACACACACACTCACACAAAACATTCGCTAAAAAATTTTTTTCGAACTCAAGGAACCTTCAAAAAGTGTATATAAGGTTGAAAAATCAATTTCAAAAATTTTACACGACCGCATTACACTTCATCTTGTACTAGTGAGATTGGGGGCTCTATTAGGTTATTATTTAACAAAAATGGGTAAATACGAGGATTCATTCAATAAGTAACGAGACAAATCGCTGTAGCTCAGAAACGGTTTGTTTAATCAATACAATACTTACAGTGCGTCAAGTGGGCATCCTTGTACTTAGTTTTTCTCATCAGCTGTTCGACAGTATTTGGTAAGCATAACCTCAAATGTATTCAGTTAACAGTGGCAAGTCCGCTCGAGCATTGCAACTCGGAAGAACAACGCAACAACATATACCAATTACAAATTTTTCACTGATCTTTCCAATAGGCTATATCTATATATATATATAAATTCAGCATCCGTATGTTTGTGGCCGCAGATGGACTGACTTGAAATTTTTACAAAACGTTACATTTATATATAAGAGTGTTTATATATACTTTTTATCCCACGGAAACGGGAAATTCCAATACGTTTCGTGAGTTTGGCAGAAATAGACAGACGCAGACGCGTTGCGATCGTGGCGCGCTCTCTGCCGAAGATATTCTGCACAGAATACCTCAAGAAACACAATCATGGCTTGGATTTCACAGAAGAAATATACAATGAAGCGCGCCAATCTTCATTGAGGATCTTTGTCTTGCAATGTGTGGCAAGTTGTTGGCACTATTGAGAGTAACAGTACCGAATAGGTCGATCAATGCAACATTTGAAAGAGAACAATCAAACTCCAGAAATGACATACAGCTATTCGTTCAAGAAAATACACTGAAACTCCTTCAAGAACAAAAGATAGCATTTGATACCATCATACAAGCTGTGACCAACCAACCCGGTGGATTTACTTTTTGGACGCTCCAGGTGGAACTGGAAAAACGTTCTTAATTTCCTTAATCCTGGCTAAAATCCGTTCAAATGGCCATTGCGTTCGCATTTACTTCTTCAGGTAATGCTGCTAAGTTGATGGAAGGAGGTAGAACAGCGCATTCAGCTCTTAAAAAACATTCTTTCAGTTAAAAACATGTTTTCTTTCTTTCCTTTCTGTTCACAGCAACGCAAAGTAGGGTATTAAATTGTGATGTGTTTTCTTGCTGAAACTATGTTAACTATCATCTTCTATTTACTTCCCTAATAATTATTATCAGACTGAGCCACAGCTAAGCGTGGCCGGGTTTAGTTAGTTAGTAATATAAACTAGGTTCTTAAACTTATATATGTGCACATGAAAATAAAATCGATTTTCCTTAAGTACCGTCTAATTATCATTTTTTTTTTGGCAGTCCTATATAGCAGGCGGTTTTTGTTCCTTGCATGCGTCGCCTACCGTTTATATATATACGAGTACATATAATATCTACGTACTAACAAGCAATATATGAAGAATTTTGTATGGGACTGATGCGTGAAGCCGGATTTTAGAGATTGCATTTGAACTAATAATGGCCACCGCTAGCCTTTATTCAATTGGATTAAATAAATTATTAAACCTTTTAGAAACAAAACCGTTTTCTTTCTCTGGTAGCCGACTGTATTTTAATGTTTTTATTTTTATCCCGTTTCGTTCTATATATTTGTGTTATAGCGTACCGACAGGAATGTTTTTGTTTGTTTCTCCGTGCTGGAAAAACACTGCAATACACCACTTTTGTATTAATAAAGAAATATCTGACTTTCTCATCCTGCAGTTTTCATAGCTTTAATTGAAAATTTTTTTACGTATAGCTCTAGAATTTTTTTTACTAAATATTTTAGTTGTTCTCAAACATTTGTTGTTGATTGGTGTAACTAAACATTACATACAGCTGACTGTTAAGTGTAAAAACCTGACATATTTACACACCCAGAACCTCATAACATGAATTTTTCCAATAAAATGTGTCGTCAACAGTTATGGTTTTTTTTTTTTAAATGTTGGAAATTGGATTAGCAAGTTTAAAGCAGGAAATCGACAGAGCAGTTTTTCCGTGAAAATTGGGAAAACTTACAATATCCATTCAATAAAATGGTACTTTTGGTAGACTGATTTCATTCAAACTTAAAGAAAAAATGCTATTAAAAAAAAAAAAGAAGACAAAATCTGAGAATTTTAAAGAATTATATCTAAATCTATAATTAAAGCGGATAATACAAAGTTAGTCGGGGTGCGGGGGTCCAGTAAAGTGAGATAGTGAACAACTGTTGAATGAAGTAGAATTTTCAGGGTGGATAACGGTGACGGGGAATGGCGGCTGAATAGCGGATGCAGCAACGGCAGTGGTAGCCCTTTATATATATCATGGGTTGGCAATACGAAGAACAGTCTGCACACACAAACGCACACACATCTCTCCGCTTATAATACCTCCTCCTACCAGACGTTCTACGCCAGCACAGCCAGCCACCACCTCACACTACCGCCAAGTTAGTCACTCCTCTCTACACCTCCCATCATGACCAAACAACCAACGTTGAATTATTGGATACGTTCCTTTTCTTTAGCTTGCACTTTCACTTTGTCATATCTAATATGTCATATATTTTTGTCCTTTTTTTTTTTTTTTTTTTTGATTCCTTTATTGAAAAAAATCCTTTTCACTGATTCATTCCACCTAAAGAGATTCGTGAAAAAAAATAAATAAAAATGGGTACAAGAACCGATAATTTATTTAAAATGTTCATAATTCTGTTCCAAAATATAACTAATAAACCATATGGAAATGGAATTTACTATAAATCAATTGAACATGAACAAATCTAAATATTTAGGATATAATCTCGAAAATTTGAATGTTTTATTATCATCTTTCTAGTAAATATTTCTAATGTTAACAAAATATAAAATTTCGTATTATTTTATTTCGTTCGAAACTTAGAGGGAAAAAAAAAATCTAGCCAAAAATTGAGTTTTTACCGGAAATACAACATGTTTTGTAGTTCAGTGTATACGAAATAAATGTTTTTAGCGAATGTGTGTGTGTGTGTGTGTTAACAGAATATCTCAAAAAAGAGAAGTCGCAGGAAGTCGCTCAAATGGCATTCTATTTAGGCACTACCATATCGCACAGACATTTGGGCTTTATCCAACAACCGGAAGTACGACTGTATTGAATGTTTTTCCCAGAGTTTTCTGATTTTCTTTAAACTTCGTATACAATCCAGAGTACACCTATCACTTTTATTTGAAATATTTTCCCGGGAAAAGTTCATTTTTGAAGTTTCTGGGGGAAAAGTAGCGTTAAGATTTCCTAGAAAGTAACTACTACTTCAGTAAAATATATATAATTTTACCACCTACATAATATTAATACACATTAGAAGCATTGAAGAAAATCGATTAACCGGAAGACCGGAACTGTGACGTTACAAAAATAGGTTTTTGAGTTTTTCGAAATTTTCTCGAAATTGGCTGTAACGATTTTCTTTAAACTGTAGAATGCTTGCTGCATAGATCCCCACACGAATCATTTTTATTTGAAACATTTTTCTGAAAAAAAAAAAAAAAAAAAATCTGGCGTGAAACATTCACACAACTTTCTCTTACTCGAGTTCTCAAAATTATAATTGACAAATTTTTTTAGTTTGTGTACTACATTTAACGAAATCCGTCGAAAACTATTCAGTAAAAGCGCACTTCCGGTTTACTAAATTTCATAAAACTTGGAATTTTGGCCATCTATTTATTTCCAATTAATTTTGTTTGCATGATAGAATTGTATAATCAACTGTGACAGCAATTTAGAGAAAAACATAACCCCACACCTCCCCTTAAAGTGCCCTTAAATGAATTTTCCCAGAGAAATGTTTTAAATAAAAGTTGTAGATCTTTGCATGTTTAGTTTATATATGAAGTTTCATGAAAATCGTCGGAGCCATTTTTGAGAAAATTGCGAAAAACGGAATAAATTATTTAGTCCAAATGGTAAAGTAAACGCACTTCCGGTTATCCGATTTATTCAAACTCGGAATTTCAACAACATATTTAATTCTAATTTACATTATTTAGATGACAGAATTGCCTAATAAACTGAAATAACATTTTAGATGGAAACCTAACCGCACCCCTCCCCCAGAAGTGCCCTTAAATGAATTTTCCCGGAGAAATGTTTCAAATAAAAGTTGTAGCTCTCTGTATGTGTGGTTGATGTTCCAAATTTAAAGAAAATCGTCGTAGCCATTTTTGTGAGAAACGCAAAAAAGTAAAAAGTCCAACTAGTAAATTGGTACTTCCGGTTGAGGAATTTTGACAGATAACTTATTGTCAGATCCCATGGTGATACCAAAACCGAATATCAAGTTTCAACTTTCTACGGTTTTTCGTTTTCGTCGAGCTATGCTGTTCACACACACACACACAGAGACCAATTTGCTAAAAACCACTTTTTTGAGGGAAGGGGACCTCAAAACGGATATTTCCGGTGAAAACTCGATATCGAAAATTTGACACGATTACAATACTTCCTCTTACGAGAAAGTAAGAGAAAGTAAAAATGTTTTGAGTAGTCTGTGCCGTTAAAATTGAAATGTGTTTGTTCATTATTGGCTCTCTACAATATAATCATTCTCTATCTGTCTCTGTTGGTAGGTATCTAGTATCAGGTATCAGGTATTCTCCGGCAATCCAAATCCTATTTTTAATTTCAACAAATCTACAGAAATTTCCTCAATTCGAATTACTTCTGAAGCAATACTAAAGAAATTAACTAGCCTCAATACCAACAAAGGTCCCGGCGCTGACGAAATTCCTCCGATTCTTCTTAAAGTTTGTGCTCACTTACTTGTCACTCCTTTACAATATTTATTTAATTTATCTCTTTCCAAAGGTGTATTTCCATCTTGTTTAAAAATTAGTGATATTGTACCCTTATATAAGTCTGGAGATCGGACAAATGTAAAAAATTATCGTCCAATAACTATTCAGTCTTCAATTGGCAAACTATTTGAATCGCTTGTCTTAGATGAAATCTTTCCCTCTGTCAGACCACTTATTTCCGATAAACAACACGGTTTTTTCAAAGGTCGTTCTACGTCAACCAATCTCCTCACCTTCTAGCATTATATTATTAACGCCTTCAGATTAAGGGCTCAGGTCGATGCAATATACACTGATTTTTCCAAGGTCGATCATAATTTATTGTTTTTGAAACTTGAAGCATATGATAGTACTGGTGCATTGCTATTCTGGTTTCATAGCTTTGTAAACAATCGCCAACAAAGGGTCAGAATTAAATCTGTCTATTCTTCTAAATTTAATGTCTCTTCTGGTGAACCACAAGGCTCACACCTTGGCCCAGTTTTATTTCTTCTCTATATCAATGACTTATCCTCTTCCCTACAATCAGTTCGGTTTTTCATGTTTGCAGATAACGTAAAACTATTTCTTTCACTACTTAATCTTGATGATTGTATCACTCTACAAAACTCTCTTATCACCTTTCATGATTGGTGCAGGCAAAATAATATAGTATTAAACATAAATAAATGCTCTATTATTACTTATTTTCGGAAAATCAATAACATACTCTTCGATTACAATATTAATAATCTCTGTTAGCAAGATTATCGGCACTAAAGATCTAGGAGTATGGCTGGATAATGAGTTGACATTCAATCTTCATATAGATACCATTTGCAAACGAGCTTATAAATTGCTGGGGTTCATATATATATCTTCTCGTGATTTCACTAATGTGGCTCCAATAATACATCTTTATTGTTTCATTGTTCGTCCTGTACTTGAATATGCTAATTGTATTTGGTCTCCATATACGATTACTAATATTAGTATGATTGAGAAAATACAAACAAAATTCTTAAAACTAGTCCATTTCTATTGTCGATATCCTAAAAAAAAATTCTATAAATCTGGCTTCACTAGGCGAACGAAGAAACACTGCTGATTCACTTTTTCTGCATGGTTTCCTTAATAATAATATAGATTCTTCAGAACTATTATCCTTTTTCAGTTTCAATATCCTATCCGTTTCTACCCGTAACACTCGTTTATTTTATCAACCCTTCTCTCGCTCTAACTACATCTTTCACTCACCAGTCAATAGAATGATGTACCTAGCAAACAGTCTTCCTGAGAATGTTGAGCTAAACAATATAACAAAAACTAATTTAAAGAAAATTCTAAGTTCTCTAGAGTACCGCAATTTTAAATAAAACCTACTTACGATTAATTTTCACATAACATAAACTGATTTATTGTATATTTTATAATTTATATTTTTGTTGTTACTTTATATAATAGCATAAGATTTTCTGCAATTTATTAATTATTATTTCATCTTCTTAGTTCTTATTAGAAACTATTTCATTTTGTATTACTTTCTTCTCTTCGTGCAAGTGCAATTGATTGTTTTATATATTACTTTCTCTTACTCCTAGTTGTATTATTATGTAAAATGGGCATTGCCCGTATAAATAAATAAACAAATAAATAAATAAACTCCGAATTTCAACAAAATATTTAACTCTAATCAATATTATTTAGTGTAACAAACTGAAATAGCCCTTTAGAGACAACCCTCCCCCTCCCGCCAAAGTGCCCTTAAATGCATTCCCGGAGAAATGTTTCAAATAAAAACTGTAGATCCCTGTATGTGTAGTTGATACACAAAGTTTAAAAAAATCGTTGGAGCCATTTTTGAGAACATTACAAAAAAGTAAAAAAAAAAAATCAGTAAAGTGGTACTTCCGGTTGAGGAATTTTGACAGGTAATGTAATGTCAGATCCCATGGTGATACCTAAAACGGAATAACAAGTTTGAACTTTCTGCGGTTTTTGTTTTTAACTATGCTGTTTACATACATGCAAACACATACACCCAGAGGCCATTTGCTAAAAACCACTTTTTTGGGACTCATGGGACCCCAAAACGGATATTTCCGGTGAAAACCCCGATGTCGAAAATTTGACACGATTATAATACTTCCTCTTGCTAGGAGTAAGAGAAAGTAATAAATAATTAAAGGACTTAATTTACATGACATGGAAAATAGTACGAACAACTGAATTTGAAGTAACACAAACTAGTACTTAATTGCGCACAATTTCATAAATTTAAATATGATGCGAATAATAACTGCGATATATTAAGAGTAATTAGTGAAATACTGGCCAAGAATTAATATTGTATCCACGCGATACAATTAAAAACAAAATCATGTGTCGTATTATTAACATTTTAATTAAATCATATGGCTAGGTTCTGTGAATAGATTCGTTGTTGTGAACTTTGGAATTTATAAGTAATTTATATTTGTTGTTGTAAGACCTTTGGTTATTTTAATAAAGTAGATTTCGCTGTGTTGATTTTGAAAGTGATGTCAAAACTGGCGAGTGATGACGAAGATAATCAGTTGGACGGCTCTAAGCTAACTGAGCAAATTTACTGGCTCAGGAACTAAGTAAATCAACTCCAGGAGGTAATAGAGAACCTCATTCAACGCGTGAACGGACCAAGGCAGCCAACAGAAGAAGCAGATACAGCCAGCCTCGGCTATTGCAGCCCCAGAGGTAAGCAATCACCCATTAATATTACTAAGCATAAGGGCGAGACTACACCTGCCTTACAGCACTTGAAAGTGCCCAAATTTAATGGGGAAACGGCCTGGCCCCTATTCCTCATGCAATTCGAGGCTCTAGCCACGCCAACAAGTGGCCAGACCAGGAGCTCTGCTACTGGCACTGCAGGGGCCCGCCCTGAAGGTTTAAGAGGTCTGTCCGAAGAAGACCGGGGTTCGTACGCCACGCTGGTACAAGGCATTTGGAGAAGCTATAACAAGGACCAGTGGAAACCATCCCGCAGTATTGGGCAGATATTGAAAGGCTGCATACCCGGCGCACCCTAGCGCCCCGACCACAGCATGCCAATATCTTGGCGTGCATGCGTTCACTAATGGCCTTCGAAGCCCAGCAGTACGAGAGGCTCTGCAGTTGGCCACACATGAGACCATTGCACAAGGTAGAGAGATACATGCTCTTAAGGTAGAGGCGGCATGGGTGGCCGCCCGCGCCTCTGGCCACATAAGGAGAGTGGAGGAGAGCAGAGACGGCGCATATCATGACTTTGGAAGGTGAGGATACCCCCATACGAAGAGTCACCACCAAAGATAGGGAGAAAGAGAAGGGGGCCAGCTGCCGTTACTGTGATCGCCGGCTCATCTGCTGGAGGTGTGGCCGAAGAGAACATCTGAGGCGAGGTTGCACCGCCCGCAACCCGAAGCCACGTCCAGAGAAACAGGAAACACCCAGAGGCCAATGCCAGAGGGGCACCATTGGTCCTAGCTCAGCCCCGCACTGCAATTGCTTTACGGATGGGACGAGGGCAAGGAAGTATGGGGACGAAGGATCTGATTGGAGGACAGAGCTGCCTGCTCGCCGCTGACACGGGGGCGACAATATCCGTAGTGAGACCAGACAGGTAGCTAATCTACCGTGGGTACCAACGGGATGCCCCAGACATCTACAGGCAGCCACGTAGCCCACCTGCTAACCCACGGGAAAGAAATGAACCTGGTCAGCCAAGTAGACGCTGGGCGAGTCGTACCCCTAGGCAGGAATAAAGTCTTGCAAGGGCACAGGAAGCGGAATACAACCAGCTGGAGGCTCGAGAAGAGCCGTACATTAGGTTAGTGGATGAGCCAGTCTGGCTTTCCTCGTGGGACCCAGGCAACTGAGACAGGCTCATCAGGACGACCGTGACAGGGGAAGCTCCTGCAGGAAATGGAGAGTAGCTAGGATCGTCCCGCTCGGCCAGCTATCTCAGATCGCAGTGCAGCCTACAAGGCTTACTGTGGGCCCAATGGGACTCTTGGTGGTAGAAGAGGGTATCCTACGACGAGCCTGGGAATCGGTTGATGGCGGCCGAGTACGGCTACAAAAAAATGGTGCCCCAGCGGCTGATCGCCAAAATCCTGGCCAAGATCACGACGGAGCTTCAGGGGGACACCTGGGAACTAAAAAGACTACAGAAGGTGAGAGAAAAATTCTACTAGGTGAGATGCCGGAAGGATGTGGAGCGATGGTGTAGCAGCAGCAAGATCTGCTTCGCTGCCCGCGGTTCAAGGATCCGAAGCGAGGGCAAGATGCAGCAGTATAACGTGGGCGCCCCATTCGAGCCCTGTTCCGGAGGAGTTGACTGGGGAGCAGGTATCTTGCCATCGGACTGGAGGAGACACACCATCAGGCTCAACAACAGATCCAGATGACCAGTGACCCGTACGACCTACGGGCGAATGCCAGTAGATTCCAACCAGGCGACCGGGTATGGCTATATAACACGCGCGCAGGAGGGGGTACAGGAGGCGCCGTGGACAGGCCCATATAAGGTGGTGACGCGCCTGAATGATGTAGTTTACCGGATACTGACGCAGCAGCGCAGCCTGAAAGTGGTACATCTCGACCGATTGGCAACTATGAAGAACGACCTCCACTCGGGTCGAGTGGGAGTTAAAGAGGGGAGTGGTGTTGTATCCACGCGATACAATTAAAAACAAAATCATGTGTCGTATTATTAACATTTTAATTAAATCATATGGCTAGGTTCTGTGAATAGATTCGTTGTTGTGAACTTAAGAATTTATACAGTAATTTATATTTGTTGTTGTAAGACCTTTGGTTATTTTAATAAAGTAGATTTCGCTATCCACCATCGTTATTATTATTATCATTATCACCTAGAATATAACAATATGAATAAATAATATATTAAATCTATATTTGCTACATTCTTTGGATGCCAAAGAAAGTATTTTTATGAAAATTAAGTCTATTATCTTATAAATTTAGATTTTTTTCACGTCCGGCTCTCTAAGAAGTTACAGATGGCCCTCGAAGATAAACGTTTACCCTTTCCTATGCTTCAACATGATATCAATAAAAAAATTTTAATTTCACTCTTTTCATAATTGCCGTCTGAGTTATTTCTAACATAGGAGTAAGCAAAGGAATTTTCAGTTTATTAACTTTTTAGTAATTTAATATAGTTCATGTAAAAGGAACACTTCAACTCTCTAAGTTCTTATGTCATAGCAACTGCAGTGTAGATAAGTTTTAATTCTGTCAGGCAACAGTAGTGAAAGTGGTGAACGGCGAAGAGTAGAGTTGATAAAAGGGCACTTTCATCACCAAAAATAGTTGGCTGGATTTATAGTGAACCCGTTCACTACAATAAAAGAAAATTCAATTAAGACTCTCTCTCTCTCTCTAAAGGCATATCACGTATCACAAATACATAAATTTGGTAAACATATAATGAATATCTTTATTCAAACTTAAACTATATCCTAGGGACCACCCAACCAGGATTGAGAGGATTTAAGAGTTATAGTAGGTCTGGTGACCAGGCACTGTAGGATTAGGAAATATATGAGCCTATAGGGACTGGCCTATAGTGGTCATTGCAGGTTTTACTTGCCTAAAGAGGAGAGCCTCTGCCACAGTGAGGGCTCGAATAAACTAGATTCCTCCTCCAAATGGAAGGCGACGTGCTTTATAAAAGTGTCTCTCGATGGTCTGGGTGGGGCCGGCTTATGAGTACCAGACTTGCGTATTTGCTTTCTATTTGCTAGTGGTTGGTTTATGTCACTTAACCGGGGTAATCCACAATAAATCCTGGGGGGTCGCGGTGATTGTGAGCAGCTGGGACCACTTCCCCCTTCTCTTTATTCTATTTTATTCTATACTTTTGGATCCTACTGAGGATTATTTAAGGCCTAGGTATGGTTATTTTTTTCGTGCAAATACGAAGAGGAGAGTTCATTGATATGTGCAAGTAAGTCTATCAATCAAATACTAATCACAACTTGGAAGCAGTAATATTTTGGACTTCTTTGCATTATTGAGGTTATGTATTAAACAGTAGGGAAGGTGTTGGTGGAAATAATTGCTGTTGTAAGAAATTATAATATAATCGTTACATATATTTGATTCAAGCTTTTAAGCGCGGAAAGGTCCCTAAATATCACTGATGGAAAGCCTAGGAATTCCAGCTTCAGGAAAGCCAACCCAAGCACGTATATTCGGATTTTGACGGTATTTATCACATTCACGGATCAAATCGGGGGAACAACATCGGAGGAAAAGTAATGATATAATGAGCGACTTTGCGTTTTCCTAGGGTAATGAAAATAATGGGGCTGAAGGGAGGAAGCGATTTATACTCTGATAAGAAGGGCCAGCTTTCATTTGCATGATAAGAGTAGGGATAACACATTCAGGTTTTCATTAACCAACATTGTAATCATCTGAAAAACAGGACTTCTTCTGAGAAGCCCGCTCAGCAATCTGCCGGTCTGGCTAAATATTAAAATGCAATAAATTCACGTATTAAGCTTTGTTTGGTTGATTGTTAATTAATTGAAAACGGATAAGTAATAAAATAAAACAAAGAGATGTTTTTGCCAACAATACTACTATAAGATTAATAAATAACAAATAAGAAAAATGAAATTAATTAAATTACTGGTGTTCATTTTAAGAAATACTTTTTAGTTTAACTTTCTAATAAATTCTAGTGATGGAAGCTATCAGTTGTACAATATGTAATGACATGGCAAAGTCATTGACATCGGCAAAGTACGCCAAAGAAATAATTTACAAAAGGTGAAAACAGTAACACTGTTGGCCGCCGACAGCGGCGGTCAACCAAACAAACAACAAAGCCTTTTCATCAATTCTCACATCAAAAGGAAAAGGCAGGCACCGCGATAACTATGGCCACTAACTAAGGTCAGAAAACTACGAAGGTCGCACAAGGCGGCACACTAAGACAGATATCTTGGTGTGAGTGTGAACAACAGTATATATAAACTCTATGATATACGACGAGAGGATTATTATATCATCTACGACCAAACTATACACGAGCGGCAATTCACAGTTATATTCAACTTATCATTCTCGTAGTTGTGCACTTTAGTTCGTTATTTTAACCATTCTAAATTATCAGCTATTTATCTTCTATTTATTATTAAGTATTTTATTATAGTTATTAGTTACCATTTATCACGTTTAAATTATTGTTAAAATACAGTTTATTTTTATATAAAAACCGTTTAATAATTCGAGCACTAACTTCCAAATCTCTCAAACTAACTTTCGCCCTCTTCAAGACATCTGCTACTCCAGGAATCACACATCAAACGATTCCATTACATCTAATATCTGATTCCATTACAAATATCTCATAAGAATAAGATCTGAGGGTAACGAACGCTGAAATTATTCTTATTCGAAATATTTGTTTGACGTTATGTCCTAGGTTAACAAAAAACAAAAAAAACGCCCCTACAAAATGAGCATATGGGGCGGACATATTCTACAGGGAAATCTGTGTAGTATCCATCCCTGTGCAGTTAATGACCCTTATAGAACCCAATAATGACCCTTGCGACCATTGTACTTCACTGTCCCTCCATAATTGAGCCGCCCTAACCCAGAAGAGAGATTTTACTGGCTACAGTTTCCTCTCTTTACTTTTTCCGATTTCTAATGAAGATTTAAGACTAATACAGGTTTCATTGGTGAACAAAATTCTCCTAGTCACTGAAGCCCAATAATTCTGCAACATCCGGTAAACAAATTTTGTTTACGATCAACTTCAATCATTAAACAAAAAAAAATAAATAAGATTTTACTGATTTTTCTCTTAAAAGTACAACAGAATACAAAACCTAGGAAGGCTATTATTATTTCAAAGAAAATTTCCTACGAAATTTACTGAAGAAAAAATCTAAAATTACTGAATGTTAGAAAAAGACGCACAAAACAAGATAATTGCGTGTTACAATGTCACAAAACAAAATTTATTAGCAAGATATGAATGCTATGCAAGTTGTATGTATGTATGTAATCAGTGCGAATGTTTTGTGTGTGTGTGTGAACAAATTAAGTTGGAAATGAAAATCACACAGATATATACCGTTTAAATACCATCATTGCATTTGACACGACGAATCAAGATCAAGATCTGTCAATAGAAAGAAAGTGCGAACACTATTGAATGGTATTTTCAGTTTTTCATGATTTTCTCAATAAAAAAAAAAAGCCCTTCAAAATAAATTTTCTTCATATATATTATTATTTACCATTCCACTTTTAATGAAACAATTTTTCTGGAGAAAAACTTAATTTATGGAGTTTCAAATTTTTTTTTTTAGTTCAGATTTTGGTTTTCCATTAAAGCGTTATTTCAAAATATCAACCGGCTCTATTATATTATACAGATAGGAGAAGGCTTAACGCCTTGGCTCGGAGGGGTAAGGTGCGTCTCTATTGGATACCTGGACATCGGGAATAGAGGGCAATGAGAGGGAGGATCAGTTGGCAATGGAGGGATCATCATTACCATTTTGTGGTCCTGAACCAGCCCTTGCCGTCACAAGAAGTTTCGTGATAAACAGATTAGACTTTGGGAGATAAGAGTCTTGGAGAAATGCTGGGGGGACACGCAGGGGTGCCTTCAAGCTAAAAGATTTATAAAAGCAATTGCAGGGAGTTTCGGAGTACCTCCTGTCCCTTAGTAGGACAGGTCTGAGGACCTTGGTGGGTGGTAGTGACTGGACACACTTGGGTGTTAGCCACTTGTTTAACATAGGGAGGTCGTCCCATTTGCCAGAATTGCGATGACGGAGTCAGGGAAACGGCGTACCACTATTCATGTCAGTGTCCCCATTTCGCTTATACTAGGTTTTGCGTATCTGGGAGAGCACCACTCGCGCAGGATTGCCTGGGCGAATTGGAGTTAAAGGATATCTTGGGATATTGTAGACTGACCGGTAAGCTACCGGGGGAGACCATTTAAGGGGATGATATGGGGGGCATCGGGGGGGGGGATAAAAGCCATATAGGCTTAGGTCCCACCTACCAGGCACCCGGTATAATAATAATAATAATAATAATATATTATATAGAGATTACCCATTCTAAATTTGAAGAAATCGGTTACCAGCAAGTCAGAAATCTATAGAATAGATTTTTCAGTTTTTCACCTAAGGGTTTTTCAAGGAAATCTGCCAGAACAGAACTGTGAGAAAATTGCATTAAGAGAAAATTGCGGGAGTTTCACCATTTTTTTTGTTTAATTTTTTTTATCCAAGAAAACCAAATTAATTCAAATAGAACTAATTTACATTCTCTAGTTTAGCTATTTGTTATTAGCAGCCGTAGTATTATATAAATTTTTGCAATTTATTAAATGATATAACAGGTTTATTTTTTCCCTAATTAATATTTGATTATTACAATGGAAATTTGTTATGAAATTAAAATGAAAAAGTAATATATCTACATTTTTTATAAAATACATTGTATAACAATTACTAAATTAATTAATTACAATTTAATTAAAATAAAAAATACTTTGGCTCCCTTCACTAGAATAAGGGATAAAGAAAGCTATAATACATCACTGAGATTTTTTAATGAAACTCTAAATGTATTAAGTGAAGTAAAGTACGTAGGGGTGTCCTGGATTCAAGAATCACTTGAAATACATATCTAGTTAGGGTGACACAAAAGTCAAAAGGCGCGCTTTGTGGAATAACCAGAACGTGTGGGAAAAAAATAGGAGTCTCAGTCCCAAAATAACCAATCGGTTGGCTGTATACTTGTTCAGTTATATAATCATTACCTTTGGAGCGGCGATGTGGTGACCTAAAAAAGCCAAGCAAACTTTGTCTGAAGTCTGTTAAGGACGACTGCTAAGTAAGGGGGCTTTTAGAAGTGCCCAGACTATGCTGTTATAAATATTGCTAAGGCTGCCTCCGCTTCGACTCTTTATACAAGCGGAGTCAAGGGCAAGTGCACATAAACTAAGAAAAATGGACATTGGAAGCACATTAGTTCCTTCGTCAGATATATGGACAAAATAGATAAAGACGACCTAGGATCTGTTATTAACATTACTGTGGACAGTGTTAATCCAAAGTACAGTTTTGATATACTATTTCATGGTCCTAAAGTAAAACACATGTTTTATAGATGGCTCCAAGAAGGTTTACGGCGGTGGGGCATCTTGGCACTTTACTCATAGTATTCCACGCCAAAATTTTTGCAAACAAGGAGATTTCCTCTTTTTAGACAGCCAGGTTTGCACTGAAGACCCTTGCTTACTTGAGCACTACCACATTTGTAGTTTGGGAGATTCCCTTATATAACTCTCTCGCCACAATAAAGTTCGGCCGGAATGGATGTCTGGGAATGTGAGGAATAGAGACAATAAAACGCCTGCCAACTGGCCAGGTATGGGGCGACCACTTCTGGTGGTCCAGAACCTGTCCGGGGGGGGGGCATTGCGTGCATCTTTTAGAGACTGACTATGGAGAGAGCTCGACAAACACAGGAAAACAAATCAAGGAGGCAAACACAGCAAGATGATGATGGCAAAGCTGTGTTAGAAATGAACTAAAGAGACCCTCTGTTTAGGTTCGAATCTGATTGGTCTGGTGACAGGGCTTTTCATGGGACACCATAGATTCAATAAACATCTGCACAAGGTGGGGATAATTAGCTCAGAAGCTTTGTGAGATTATGTCTGGAAGAGGAAGGAAACGACCTCGCACCTGCTGTTGTGAGACCTTTGACACATTGAGACGGAGGAGATAATAGCGCAAAGAGTGGGGAAAGCCCCTAACCTCATGAAGAGGGAAGGTTTCTTGTACTATACCCACAGGGTAGGCACAATAAGCCTCTAATTGGCTGCAGTGCTTGGGGATTGGACCCCCACCCCGTGTTCTAATCTAATCTAATCTAATCAATATTTTTACTAAATGTTTAGTTCCCCCAGCCGCTAATTGAATGAACAATGTATTGTGGGACAACCTAAAGGCCAAACTCCCCAGAAATACACAAAAATAAATTAGTTCAAGTAAAAACGATAGGTTTTTGTTTTTATATATGTAGTAAGAATATACCAGTGTAAATGTTTAAGAACTACTTCCAAGAAAATTGCGGGGAAAAACTAAATTTTGTAAAGTTTCATTTCAGATTTCAGTTAACAGATTCTCTTCAAATTTAGTAAACATATCTCTGAATTATGTGGATATTAGAACTCTATATGGTATTTTACGCCAATACGAATGCTAAGGAGGTTACCTCAGGATATTATCCCAGAAAGTTCCAAAAATCTAGAAAATTTTGTTTTCAAATAAAGGTGAAGAGGCCCTTCTTACCTGTGCCCAGTTTTTATGCTAAATTTGAAGAAAATCGCACGACAATGTTTTCGTGAGAAAGAGATATCCATATAGATTAATTATGGTAAAATATAAAAAAAAAAAATACCGACAAAACTATATTACCAGTTTGAAATAAGTATTTTAATATCTTATTTTTGAAAGTTTTAGTAATATTTCAAGTTATATTTAATAATATTTATATAAAAATAAATTTAATAATAATATATACTTATTATTAAATATTTAATAGGGTAAAGCTAGGAGAGATGACGTACATTTAAAGTTATGCCCTGTATCAAAATATAGGAGATATATTAAAGATGTAATTCTTATAAAACAAACATATGTCAACTACTATTAGCTGCAAAAAAATGTTATTTTTCAAAATAAAGACATTCTCATTTATTCCAGAAACAAAATACAAATACACTACATTTGGCCATCTCTACTACTATGGTAGGAGACCTCTCCTCTGTGAAGCTAACATTGCTGATCGACATGAAACTTGGTAAACACTATATTTACGAGTCCAATTTTAACGAAAGCTGGAAATCTTTCATTTCAATTGCAATTAACATAATATATAAAAAAGAAAAAAAATTTACTGAGCGTTATGAAAATTCCGGTATTCACCAGATATAGCTGATGAGTATAAATGTACGTAGAACACAGAAGGACACACAAAATAAATGAAGAATTTTGCAATACGTTCGCTTCTGATCTCTCTGCTCCATGACGCCAGGTGGTGGCAAACAAGAGAAGTAAAGCCTGAGTTATGACGCCGCGTGGTGGCAAACAAGAGAAGTAAAGCCTGAGTTATGACGCCACGTGGTGGCAAACAAGAGAAGTAAAGCCTGAGTTATGACGCCGCGTGGTGGCAAACAAGAGAAGTAAAGCCTGAGTTATGACGCCACGTGGTGGCAAACAAGAGAAGTAAAGCCTGAGAGTCTTCCTTGTTTGCCACCACGTGGCGTCATGGAAGTTAGTTGGAGTAGAGAGATCAGAAGCGAACATATTGCAAAATTCTTCAGCTATTTTGCGTGTTCTTTTGTGTTCTAGGAACATTTATACGCATCAGCGTGTGTTTTTCATAACGCTTAGTAAATTTTTTTATATACTATATTAATTGCAATTGAAATGAAAAATTTCCAGCTGCCGTTAAAGTTGGACTCGTAAACATAGTGTTTACCAAGTTTCATGTCGATCAGCCGTGTTACCTTCACAGAGGAGAGGTCTCCTACCTATCTATGGTGCGCCATCTATCCTACCATAGTAGGAGAGACGGCCAAATGTAGTGTATTTGTATTTTGTTTCTGGAATAAATGAGAATGTCTTTATTTTGAAAAATAACATTTTTTTGCAGATAATAGTAGTGTTGACATATGTTTGTTTTATAAGAATTACCTCTTTAATATATCTCCTATATTTTGATAAAGGGCATAACTTTGAAATGTGCGTCATCTCTCCTAGCGTTACCCTATTAAATATTTATATGTATGATGATAATTATTATTAATATTAATAAGAAATATAGCTTATTTTTTTATAAATTTATTCCTTACAAAATTAAATGATTACAATATTACTCAACAATACACATAATAGTAAACATTTTTTATAATAATAATTATTTTATAAAATTAATCGTTATATTATAATGACGAAATTGAAAAAATGTTCTCTTTTTTATTTAGAATAGAAAAGTCATGTAAAAGCTAACTAACTACCAATCCCACAATGAAAATAAAAATTCGAAATAGAATAATATATCAATCGAATCAATATATATTCTTAATCTTAACATATATGTCCTCTTAACTTCCCCATTTCATCATCACCATTTATGTCATTTATTACAAATTACCTCATCAATCAATCACAAAGTTTATTTTATAGGATAGATGTTGCGTTCTATTAATCAAAAACATTCTGTTTAGTAAAGTATTATAGCTTTTTAAACCTTTATTACCACATCTGAATAAACTAATAGTTTCATATTATTCTTATTTTACAAATAAAGAAAAATGATTTTAAAATTTATTTTAGAGTTTAATAACTAAGCTCACTTAGGATATGAGAAGTAGCCAGTATTACTCGTAATTAGTTCACTAAAAGCATCAGTAAAATTCTTCAATATGTACCCTAATAAAAGTATAGCTTATTGTTGTATAAATTTATTCCTTACAATATTACATTATATTATTGAATTCTGTTGTAGTGATTATAGCTTTTGTTTATATTTATAGTTAAATTTCTGAAGATAAATCTGTTTGGTAAAGTGCTTTAGTGAACTGTTATTAGGGTCAGTCCGTAAAGAACTTGCTCTAATTGATCTTTATTTATGCGAATCTACGTAATTTATGCAGCCGGCAATACTTGCAATAGCTGGTCCGCGGGAATTCATGCCTCTGGAGATATCAGAAAATGCCAGACGATAATTGAAAAGCAGATTCTCCGAGTTAAAAATACGGCACTACAATGGATACCTGGGTACTGCGGCCTGTTCGGAAATAATAGACTGACAGGCTGGCAAGAACGGGGAGCTATCAAAGTTGAAGCCGATAGCATCAATTGGTTTCCGCAAGTTAAATCTTATTTCGAGAAAAATCAGGAAAATACCAAGAAAACAAAAAATCAGTAAATTCATATTCACGGTTAACATATTTGAACGAAATATATATATCCTAAGGGAATGGTCTCAGAGGAAACAGGAAGTTTTAGGTTCCTGCCATTTTCCTTGAGATATTTTGTTCACGCCCACCATTTCTGATGATGTAGCTCATTATATAAGCAACTCTTTCTGTCACATCAAGTTGTGTTTAGTGTGTCTAATGAAAATTACATCTAACCTCGATTAACATTTTTTTTAATTTTATCCCTGAAGAAGACAATAAATTTGTCGAAACGTTGGAAAAGTTGGTAAATGTATAAATATAATTAGAGACTTATATGAGAAAGCCGTAATTTTTATTGACAATGATGGAGCATCAAAAAAGGAATTTAAAGTATCAGAGGGCGTACTTCAAGGAGAAAATCTCGCCCCTCTCCTGTTCTCACTGTACTTGTGCGACATTGTTCGGTTTTTCAGGAATCATGGTGCGGTTGGTGTCAGTGTTAATGAAAAGAATGATGTCCTTATGTTATTATATGCTGATGACATTGTGATTCTGGGCTACTCTTGGAGGGATATTCAATTTAAGTTGGATTTGTTGCATAAGTATGCTGAGGCGAATCTCTTAAAAGTTAACGTGGACAAAACGAAAGTCTTGCCTTTCCATAAAGGAGGAAATCTGGGAAAATGTAGGAAGGTTTTATATAATAAAAATGAGATTGAAACCGTCAAAGAATTCAAATAGTTAGGCGAAATTTTTTCACCTAATGGCAACTTTAAAAAAGCTAGTGATCACAGCAACTAGGGTTAAGTACATTCTGTGTAAGGGTAAGTCCGACTCCTGGAAAGCCAAAGGAAGGTTGTTTGACTCAATGGTCGCTAGTGTTCTGATGTATTGCGGAGAGGTATGGTCCGCTCCTTATGTCGACATTTTTTTTAAATTTATCCCTGAAGAAGACAATAAATTTGTCGAAACGTTGGAAAAGTTTTAAAAAAAAGTGTTATTTTTACTGACCGCTCCTCGAGATCTCTTGCAGTTATTAATAGATCGGTCGAGAAACTTTATTATCATTATCTTAACTTCAAGAAATATTTAGGTTTCTGGTACTGTCCAAAACTACTTTGCTTTCTAGTGCAATGATGTTGGGCAGAGGTGAAAGACTAACCTCACGAATGATGTTAATGAGTATATAATCACAACTATTGAGGAAATAATAATATGGCAATAATTTCTTTACAAGGAGGAATGGAAAACGACAGATCGGCGTGACAGATTTGGTGAATACTCTTTATAACTGACGAATACTTGTTGGAGGTCCTCCATTTTCTTATTCACAGGAATATCCCTTAACTTTCCTTCTTTACTTTCTGACGGCGAAGTCTTAACTTCTCCAAGAATATCGTGCACTAGTAGGTATAAAGTCGTATAATTGGATATAGTTCGGCAAATATAGGGTGCAACTACGAGTAGGCGGCTGACACCCTCCCCCTTTTAGACAACTAGTTACATAATATGGTGAACTAACACTTTTATTTGAAACATTTTTCAGGTAAAAAATTGCTCTTAGGAGGTCATTGGGAAATTCCACCATCTCTTTTTTGGATTAATAGAATAATCTTCTATTTAAGATTACGATCAGAAGAGATATTTTCCGTGATAGACTGCTTCTTTTTGTGGTCATCGACTGGTTTCGGGCATTCGCCCATCGTCAGGGAGCTTTTTGTCAAACAGTGTGATAGCATAGATTTGCAGAGAACAAATTTACTATACACACTGACTCAAAACTTGCTCTGTGCAAATCTAAGTTATCACACTGTTTAATAAACCCATCCTGATGATGGGTGAACGCCCGAACCCGGTCGATGACCATAAAAAGAAGCAGGCTATCATGGAAAATATTTCTGATGCTTTCCAGCTCTGCGGAACCAACCACAACAACTAAGAAAACGATTTTTAGGAAAATTTTTTATACTAGAACTCCTTGTTTCACACCAGATTTCTTTATTTTTGTCTTTTGCTTCAAGTATTATAATAGAAAACTCTTTCATCGATTTAATAATGTATGAAGAGTCAAAGATATGAAGTGTTTACAAAAAAAAAAGAAAATGTCAAAATTAAAAAATCTCTGAATAGATTCGAAAAAGTAAATTAAAAATATATTAAAAGTAATAGTTTTTTTTGTGCTAAAAATGACTTGCAGAAAAACAAAGTATAAGAAAACCAAACAAGAGAACGTTAAAACCTTAGCACAAGGAAATTGAGGAAGAAGGGGAAGAATTGAAGAAGAAGAAGAAGAAGAATAAAGTGGAAAGTAGGAAGAAAAAGTTAATTTCGACACTGGAATGTTAATTAAATTTGTGTGTGTAATTAAATGACTTATTAGATTAATGCGTGAAAAACAATAGGGCGCCGTTTACGAAGGTATACTTTGAAATTATTTATTAAGGTTTACATTCCACAGTTCACCTTTACTAGCGGAAATATATTATTAAAGTAGAATAGAGGAAATTAATATAATGTATAAAATATTCTTATCATCAATCTAAACACTATTTATCAATACAATCTCTGATTAAATTTATTATTTATTAGAATATGATCAATATTAATTTGTGGCTAGAAATGAAATTTTATAATAGAAACTATGGAAGGGGTTGTTACAACGAATAAGGTCCTGATAAAAAACTCGCACTATTTCTTTCCTTATTATAATTATAATTCTAACTGACCTAATTCCAAAATTGGAATTTAAAATAACATTTATATTGTCTAATATTAAATATAAATATCTATTGTAAAAAGGAAAATAATTCCTTATCGTTTTTTAAGGAAATATATTCCAAATTAATGTGCAATTAGTAATCCAAGTTCAAAAACGTAAAGTCGCTAATTAATTTCTTTTTTTGGAATAACTAAGTCGCAAAAATTAATTTTTTTGTGGTACTTCAAAAGAAAAACTTGGCGCACGACTGTGTCCCCCTAGAACCTACAAAAAACAATACAATTTTCCCAGAAAAATGTTACAAATAAAAGTGATAGGTATTTATGTGTATAGATAATATATTAAGTTTACTACCATACAGAAAGGTACTCAAGGCGATACTTTCATTTAATTTTATTCTGTATGGTAGTGAAATATGGGGGCTCCGCTATTTCAGTAACATAGAAAAATCACACACAAAACTTTTATAAAAAATTATTTAATTTAAATAGGAATACTCCTGGCTATATAATAAGATTAGAATTTTGTTTAACACACTCAAGCCATAAAATCTTAAAACTAATATTAAACTGGATCGTTAAAATTTTGTTTATGAATAACGATAGATTGCCAAAAGTATGTTACACTAAATTAAAACAATTACATTCAAATCACCCCTCTCTCTGAAATATAATTGGTACTCTCAAATTCATAATCTACTTTACAAAATCAACTGCCACGATATATTATTAGAGTCTGATCCTGATAAATTTTCATAACAATTACCCAAAATTTTAAATAAATATTCTGATTTTCTAAAATGTAGCGACATTGATATGCACAACTCTGGTGGATATAACTTACTATATAAAGAAATGTTTATTACTAAACAAGTTAGTTTATTACCTTCACATTTAAATAGCTTTATACCATTTAACGTTATAAAAATTTTTGTTCAGCTCAGCCTATCAAGTCAGTATCAAACAAAACTCACCTATAACAACTTAGTATAATATATTATAAAGCCTAAAGAGCTCTGTCAAATGTACAATAGTCGCGTGGTTGAGGACCTTCACCATTTTATTGTAACTTGTCCAAATATATACCCCGTTCCGTAACTATTATATACCCTATGTTAACAGTTTAACAACGAATCAATTAATTACTATCTTATCTACTTTGGATGAACTCAAAATAAAACAACTATTCCTGTGTATAATTAACTCATTAAAAGTTCGATCTTTTCTGCTTAATGAATGAATGTCTAAATAATAAAATAAAATATGTGTTTGTTTATAAACATTGAAATATCAATAAATAGGAGATAAACAAGAAACTTAATTATACTTTTTATAAAATACTATTTTTCTGTTCTAATTACAAATATTGTCATTTTTATGTTTTATTTACTATTGTCTATGTAAATACTTTACAAATTTATTTTTGAAGTTTAAGAAATGTATTTTAAATGTTTTATTCCAAGCAGTTTGCTATTGTATTTTTGTTGTGGTTTTTGTCTTCTTTAAACTTATTTTTCATTTAATGTATCTCATACCACTCTATTTGTATGGGGCTCTCCCCGAAAGCAAATAAAACTATTATTATTATAATATACAAAGTTTAAAGAAAATCGCGAAAAAAAAGCACCGAGTAAAGTGGCACATCCGGTTGATAGATTTTGCCGGAAACCTTCATGTCAGTTGCGGCGGTTTAGTACCCATCTATACGCAATATCAAGTTTGAGCTTCGTGCGATTTTTTGTTTTGGCGATATTTTACAGACAACACAAATATATATAAGATATAAATATATATGTATACACGATTCGCTAAAACTTATTAGTAAGAGGAAGTAATGAAATCGGGCCAGATTTTCAAAATTGTTTTCCCTTGACCCAAAGAAGTGGTTTTTAGAAAATAGTCGTTATGTGTATTACAGTGTGAACAAAATAACTCAAAAAAAAAAACGAAAAGTTGCAGGAAGCCCGAAACTTGGTATTCCGTTTAGGTACTACCGCCGCATTAGACGCGTGGCGGAAGTGTCATTTTATAGAAATGTATTTTTTTTCTTCAGTTTTTTGTGATTTTCTCAAAAACTCTCCAACGTTTTTCTTAAAAACTTGTTATATCAACTACACATACAAAGAGCTACAACTTTTATTTGAAACATTTGTACGGGAACATTCATTTTTCTGGGGCTGGGGTACGGTTATGTTTTCTTCTAATGTGTTATTTCAGTTGATTATAACAATTCTTTCAACTAAATAATATTAATTAGAATGATATAAGTTGCCAAAATTCCTAGCTTGAAGAAAATCGGTTGACCGGAAGTGCGACATACTGAATAGATTTTTCAGTTCTTTGTGATTTTCTCCATAAAAATGCCGACGGTTTTAAATACTAATGAGAATTATAAGCGTGTAGAAAATTTGCCTTTTCGCAGTAAGAGAAAGTAGTGTGAGTGTTTCACACCAGATTTATTTTTTTTTTGTACTCAAGGGGCCCCAAAACATGTTTTCGGTGAAAACTCAATTTCCGGTGATCACAAGCACTAAGAAGATATGTCTTACAAGAAAAATATGAGAGTAAAGAAGAAAGTGAAAACTGTATTAATAATGAAATAAAAAGCTGCAAGAAAAAGTGTTTTACTTTCACTTACTCCAAGTAAGAGGAAGTATTGTAATCGTGTCAAATTTTCGATATCGTCTTTTCACCGGAAATTTCCGTTTTGAGGTTCTCTGGATGCAAAAATGTGGTTTTTAGCAAATGGTCTGTGTGTGTGTATGTATGTGAACAGCATAGCTCAAAAACGAAAAGTCGTAGAAAGTTCAAACTTGATATTATGTTTAGGTATCACCATGGGATCTGAAGGTGCGTTAGCTGTCAAAATTTCTCGACCGGAAGTACCACTTTACTAGTTGGATTTTTTACTTTTTTGCAATTTTCTTAAAAATGGCTCCGACGATTTTCTTTAAACTTAAAACATCAACCACACATACAAAGAGCTACAACTTTTATTTGAAACATTTCGCCGGGAAAATGCATTAAAGGGCACTTTTGGGGGACGGGTGGGGTTAGGTTTCCATCTAAAGTGCTATTTCAGTTTATTAGACAATTCTGTAATCTAAATAATGTTAATTAGAAGTAAATATGTTGTTGAAAATTGCTGAGTTTGAAAAAAAAATTGGTTAACCGGCAGTTTGCGTTTACTTATTAAATGATTTATTCACTTGTTCGCAAGTTCTCTAAAAATGGGCTTCGACGAGGTTTTGAAACTTTCATATATAAACTAAACATGCAAGATCTAAATCTTTTATTTAAAACATTTCTTTGGGAAAATTCTTTTAATGGCACTTTTAGGGGGGGGTGGGGTTATGTTTTTCTTGGTCATATTTGATTATACAATTCTATCATCCAAACATAATTAATTAGAAATGAATAGATGGCTGAAATTCAGTTTCAAGAAAATTAGTAAACCGGAAGTGCGCTTTTACTGAACAGTTTTTTCAGTTTTCGTCGAATTTCATTAAATTTGGTACACAAACTATACAAATTTGTCAATTGTAATTTTGAGAACTGGGGTAAGAGATAGTTGTGTGAGTGTTTCACACCAGATTTTTTTTCATTAGTCACATGCCTAATGTCTACTAAATAAGTAATCTGTAACTCAAAATGCTTAAACTATTCCCAACACCTCCTTCCTCTAAAAACTCGCCAACTGTTGGTCTGTATCGTAATTTTTTTCCATCCTGATTATGGTTGTCTGATTTACGGGTGGGCTTTCTGGAGAATGAATCTTAAAGGTTCCTTTTCTGGATCCTATGCTAACATCTTTCAGTTGCAGATCAGTTGGCTTTTCCAAACTTCTGTCGCCAGTATATTCTCGGAGCTTTCCTTTCCCAATCTTTCAATTTACAAAAACTTTCACATAGATTCCATCTTCTCCAATACACAATATATCTATGCATATCCGATACATCATCAGTTCTCGCCCCTCCCCATTTTTTACATTAAACTTGATATATGCGCTGGACATACACAAAGCCATCACTTTTAGTATAAACATTTTATAGGAAAGAATTATTCCTTTCCCACCCTGTAGAGTAATTAGAGAAATACACAGATTTTCTATTTATTACAATTCCAAAAAACTATATTTCAAAAGTATGATTAACGTTTGCAGCAATATATTGTGGATAATCTACTTCATCATTTAACTTCTAAACTATAGAAATAATAATCAGATCTTATAATAATCTTATCTCTATATAATGGGGGTGAGAAACAAGGCAACATTTTACGATTTCTGAAACAGAATAAATAATTTATCACGGCAAGCCTTAATGATAAATATAAAAAATGAGGTTTAGAGATGGTCTAATGTTTCAAGTATTTCATTTTCTATCAATAGCGGAAGTTTCATACAATATGTATACATCTCATTTTTACATTATCTTACTCTTGTAAAGGAGGAAGTATTATAATGTGTAATTTTCTGAAATTACGTTGTTTTTTTTACCGGAAATCTGATATAGTTATATGTACATGTATGGGTGAAGTAAATTTCTCAAAAGCGAAACATTTCAGAAACCTCAAACTTGATAAAAAGCCCAGTTTAGGTTTTATCAGTGAATCCGAAACGAAGGGTTTTGAAATCAAATCCTTTATCCAGCAGTAATGAGTTTACTGAGCGTATTTTGTTTAGTTTTCGCTACTTTCTCGGAAACTGTTCTAAAAGATTTCCTTTCACCCAGGACTACAATGCAAATTACCAAAGTTCCTTCCCACTCCATTTTATCTCCTCCTGCAATCCTATTTAACTGACCGCCGTTTCAAGGTGAGGTGCGGCGTTGAAGTGTATGATCTGCATGCAACCAGTGCAGGCGTGCCTCAGGGCAGTATATTGGGACCAATCCTATATACCATCTACACTGCTGATATTCCTACTCATCCCTAAACCTTAATAATGACCTATGCTGAAGACAACGCAATTTTATCTTCCCACTCTACCTATTTTATTATCCTATTCAAGTTCTACCATTATACAAGAGGGCCTTGAGCTCACTAAAACTCGGAGGTAAAAAATGCAGAATTAAGCTTAACCCCACCAAGTGTGTCCAGGTTACATTCACATTAAGAAGGCAGACCTGCCAACTACAATTCAGATATACCCACATCCACTGAAGTACGTTACCTCGATCTCTCTACTTTGACAGTCGTCTAACATGGAACCCACACACAAGACTTAAAAGAAAAGAACTAAACAGAACGCTACGGACTACTTAGGAGACTTCTTGGACCTAAATCCACCATTACCAATACATAACAAACTCACTCTTTACAAAACTCTACTCAGACCAATATGGACATATGGAGTAGAATTGTGGGGCTCCGCAAAACCCTCCAACATACAACCCATACAATCCTTCCAATTCAAAGTCCTATCGCCGTATCGTTAATACACCCTATTATGTGTCTAATCGAACCCTGCATTACGACCTTAACATTCCATTCGTCAATGACCTTATCCACATCCGCTTCCACAAATTTCACAAACACCTATAGATCTATCCAAATCATGTCGTCCAATCATTATTCATTCACACCTTCCCACCCTGAAAATATCCAAGGCGATTAAAGCGCAGTTGGCCGCTTGATCTCCTTCTCTCCCAATTTGCTAGTATCTCCAGGGACATTCCAGCGCTGGCTGGTTTTTCCATCACGCTGTCCTAGTTGTGGCACTGAGCCAAGCTCATTGTCACAATTTGTATAATATCTTGTATATACATATTTGCCAATGTACGAGTATATATTGCACATATGCATCAGAGACATTTTTCGTGGTAGCCTGCTTCATTTTGTGGTCATCGACCGGTTTCGGGCGTTCGCCCAACTTCGGGATGCGTTTGTCAGACAGTGTGATAACACAGACTTGCACAGAGCAAATTCAGCTTACACACTCATATGCAAATCAATAAATATATAAATGAAAAAAAAGACTAAACATTCATAGTTTTATCATTTTAATGCAATACCGCAAAACTGCCGCTCATCTCGACCCTGTTATTGCTATCAGGGCTCTCCAGGTGCACCCTGATCAACTCTAGACTGGTTAGTTAAACGGCGAATCAAAATTAATCCAACCAAATAAAGTACATAGTATTTACGCTTCGACGAAAAATCCTACCACTGTATTCATTAATAAAATCCCTATTCCATCAGTTAACAATGTACGTTACCTTGGACTATATCTGGACAGACGATTAACATGGAATCCACATACCAGACTGAAAAGACAAGAAGCTAGCCGACGCTATAAATTTCTCGCAAGGTTCATCGACAGACGATCAAAATTAAACTTAAACAACAAAAGACTTATATATTTGCTGTTACTAAGACCAATTAGATCATACGGTATTGAAGTATGAGGATCGACTAAACATTCCAACTCCCAAACCAACCAATCCTTGCAGTCAATAATTCTTCAGGAAAATCCTTAATGGTCCATTTTTTATATCGAACCTCACTATCCACAATTACCTGAACATTCTTTTTGTCAACGATTTATAGAAATCTCGTTTCCTCAAATTTCATTCTTCTACAGCAGCTCATTCCATTTCTCTAATAGAACAGCTCTCCGTCCTACAATACCAGGTAAATCCCCTAAGGAGATTGAAGAGGAGGTGGCCTCGCGATCTACTATTGACATGACACAGTGAAATAATGTTCCATGATAACGGAGTGCCACCACTGGGTGGCTTCTCCAATCTAACTTTCTGTTACTACATTACCTATCACGGTATTTACTTACACTGTTATGGTTGTAAGTTTCAACAACAACAAAAAAAAAATTGAAAAAATTTGTCTATAATATTATATAATATAAACCTGTCACACTCTTACTATAAACATTTCCCGAAGAAATTTATATTATGAAGATCTAGGGGAACTGAGAGGTTAGGCTTACCTGGGTAATGCCAAACACTACAATAATTATTGTTCCATCAACTGGTGGGGATTATGGGAACTAATCAAGTAGTAAAATTCTGACTACTTTTAAGAAAATTGTCAATCAGAATGTAGGGTTTGCTGAAAAGTAAATAGTGAGTATTTTGTATCAGATGTTTTGGGGGGGAGAGAAGGAAATGAAAGAATGAGTGGAAAAATAGGTTCATTTAATAGATTTTTGTTGCTGTAAGTGTGAGTGTAAGAAATAAATCAAAATTAGTATAAAAAGTAAAAAGAAGTAGAAGAAGAAGATAAAAACAACTCAGATCAGCAAATATTATAATGGATAGTGAATTAAGTTTGGAAAAGATTCGGATATTTTTTTTTTCTTTTTCTTTCCCCTCCATGGTCTTCATAATAGGGACAGGAACAATCATGTCCTTTAATAATTGAGTTATAGGTAGCCCTGGGAAATAGTATGAAGTCTAAAAACTTTGTTGGAAATCTAGTTTTATTCTGTGATGAGGAAGCTTTTCGCGGATAGGGAGTAAGGTAGAAGGAGTAAAAGCGATTTTAGAAGGAGATATATAAGGTAAACTCTCTTCTCTCCACCCCCACCGCCCCAGTCTAGCAGACACATACAAACCGATGAGAAATGGACTTTAGGAGGTCTAGGAAGTAAGTTTTCCATTGGCCTCTTGCCATTCTACTATCGTTTAGGATAAAGTAGGGTCGAGGATTGGAACCCCTAACGGATTTCAGTCATACAAACCCCATTCTCCATCTTTTTGTAACCCCCTCCACTCATTCTTCAAATCATTCTCCCTACGCTTTTGTGCCCTAACTAAATCAGAAACTAGTACAAAAATTCTTCAATTCCGGCAGCTACTGAAAAGAGAGAGATTGAGAGAGAGAGAGAGAGAGAGAGAGAGATAGTGCACACTTGGTAAGAAAGAAGAACGGAACGTTTGGGAATGGGAGATTTACCGTAAATCTAAACAGGGCTTTAATGCCCGAACTATTACGGAAAATGCCGAACGTTTGAGCCGAGCGCCGTGTACAAGGCAACAACTAAGTTCTGACAGCAACAGTCCTAACTGAGTTCTGCCTGCCGCTCAGCCGGACGCAGTTAGCAAAAAATTCCCACCGATCTTCTTACCCCCCGAAACTAAATTTATCCTCCCTTCCCCCCGTCTATATTATCATTCCGTTCGAAATATATTGATAACCGGTATGTTTCGTTTAAATACTAATATGGCGAGTTTAATAAATATAGAAAATAGTACGTGATATGTGTTATCATTTCAAGTGAGTCCGCATTGTCTTGGCGTTCTCCAATAGAATTTCATTTAAAAAAAAAAAACAAACATTACAAAATAAAGTTCACAACAAAAGGTAAATACCAATAATAATAATAGTAATACAATCACAAAATTTATGAAATAAATGTTTACAAATATAAATAAATGTTTATATAATTATAAAATGGTGAATTTACACCAATAATAGAAAATATACATCACATGACATCTACTTCAAAAGAAATCTACACAATGAAGTGAATATTTTTAAAGTCTAAACGACATATTTAACCAACATAATTCAATTTAATAACAGAAATACAGAAACAAAAGGTGAATAAACGTTCATTCTAAAAAAAGTAAATAATTAAATAAATAAAATAAAATCTACTGTTACATTTAATTTAATGAAGAAGAAGTTAAATTTATTTATTTTTTATATATTTTTGTTTCTACAGGTAACTTAATACCTTTCAAAATAAAATGAAACCCTCTTTCACAATATAATATCATAAGAGAATATTTCTCTTTTATGACTACTCAAGTTTATTTCTTTGTATGTTGTCACATATGTTTCATATCATCTTTAAACCATTATCATAAATGTATCCATTTCCGATATGGCTCCGACTATTGCTATTTGTTATTATTATTAGTATTATTATTATTTAAAGTTTTATTTTCATTTTTTTCTTATTTTACCAAAAGCATTTAAAATTATGAAAAATTACTTTGAAAAGGACGTTACTAATTAAACTTAAAATTAGTTATAATCAATTATTTGTCATATTTTAGAGAATCCTTTAGGACAGTTATTGGTAAATTTTTTTAATAATTTGATTGGTTATTTATATTTAAATTAAATTGAATGAGTTTGATTAATCAATTATTATCAGGGTCAATACAAAGCGCAAAATATTAAATTGAATTTTTTATCATTTCAAAAACTAATCGAAACACAGATATGAAAAAAAAAAAAACTATGATTTTTAAGCTTTACAAAATACAAATGGGATAAATTATTTCTCCCTATCTAATGTACAAAAATTTTTGTCCAAACTACAATTTGTATTTAATTAATTAATTGCTCTTATTATAGATGACAGAACTGTACATTGTTAAGACAGGCAACTTTAGGCGAAAACTTACGCGTTTGCACCTCTCCCCCCCCACACAGAAAATCCTTAAAACCATTTTTCCAACAAAATGTTTCAAAACAAACAACGATAGCGCTGTAGAAAATCTTTGGAGATGTTTTTTTTTTTTAAGAAAATTGCGAAAAATGGGGGAAGGGGAAAGAATCAATAAATTCGCACTTTATTGTTGAAAGGTTTTTGACTGAAATTCCTTTGTTCTTTTTGGATCCCTTGGTAGTTCTAGATGAAATATAAGTTGAAGCTTCTGATAGATAAGACATATAGACAAACAGAAAGTAATAAAATAAAAATATTATTATTAATTAGAATATTAATTATGATTAAATTAATTAAAATATTAGAAAAGTTAGTGATACATTTTTTTTAATTTATTAAACAATAATATTATATTCTGATTTGATTTGAAATTAATAATTCTTCTTTTAACGATACAATCCAGAAGTGATACTAGCGTATGCTTGCAACTCTTTTATTTTCGTTTATTTTTTTTTTTCATGCGAATTACTGTTTTGTACTGTCTACAATGTGTCTTACAAAACTATTTATTGATTCTCATTCTCTATATAGATATATATATCTATGAATGTAAAAAGAAATGTCAAACTTAATTGCATTAGTAAAGTTTCGCATGAAATGCCTAAATCGAAAATTATGCTTAAAAACTACTCCAGTGAATATTTTTTTAAAAACTTGTTACACTAACTAACCCCCCGCAAGGTGTATCTACCGTTGCACGCAGTTACTTGGGGAGTAGCGACCCCCACGGTTTACCACAGTTCAGTACTCCATGCACTTCATTAGAACAATACACAATTCATTTAAACTTCATTCACTCTACTCTTTACAGACGAGGATAAACAGTACACAAACTAGGGTCTCCGTCCCTAGATAATTGGCGTAAGCCAAGGGAAAAGGAAGGGATTAGCCCACTGGTAGCGCTCTGAGGTTCCCGGGTTCGAATCCAGCATGCTGCCCTCAGATTTTCTCTTCCTAGGAGCCTCTACTGTCCAGTGATGGGCAGTGTTGTCTATAGTTAGAGGAGCACTGCTTGGAGGCTGGCAGTGCACTGAGAAGGCCCGGAGGAACAATAGATCTATCCCCCTAAAACAACAATCTTATCTAATCTACAATAACTAAACTTATACAGCCCTTTAATTTTAATCTTTTTTGGGGAAGAAAAATTAGTTTTTTAGGAGTCTATGGTCTGGAAATTTTGCCTGCGTCGCACTTCCCGCTAAGGTGCCATTTTAACATTATACGTATTATAGTGGCCAGTTTTATCATCAATTTTAATATAAACTCAATGGATTTGTAAATTTAGAAAATTGAACAGTACTGAGGAAATTGCAGCAATAGAGATAGTCGGTTATATTTCGGCAATTGTTCCTATTATAAGTTAATATTTTCAAAGTTTGCGGCTTGTAGTACTGTTTCAGTATTTGTGTCTTCATTTATTGTTTGTTTAACATAGACAGGAGATGAGAGTATAGACCCAGTAGCATACGATATTGAAAAGTCTGAATTTTCCACAAACGTGTCTGTTTAGACACTTTCCAAAGCTGAATGGTTTCAGGGTACTTTTCCGTTAGCCGGGCGCAAGCGAAAAAGTGTTTACAATTAATTAATATTTGTTTATAGTTGAACTTGTTTTGCTTACTATTAATTAATATTTGTTTATAGTTGAACGTTTACGACTTTTATTCCGTTGATTGTTTTGTCATTGTCGTCGACTGCCCGGCTAACGGAAAAGTACCGGTTTCAGTAGATTTGTAAATTTGGAGTTTGTTGTTTATGTTTATTGTGGAACTTGTCTCTTAAGTAATCTACATAGCTAAGTTTGAAACATAAATAAGGTTCAAGTCTTTAAGTCTTTACATGTGGTTGCCATTAAAACCTAATGTGTCAGCTGATCGTATCAACGTTTCGAAATAGAATTTTCAACAGAAATACAGGTTTTGAGGTCTCTCTGAGTTTTCGGTAAAATGGGTTCTGGGTGTGCGTATGTGTATGTGAACAGCATAACTCATAATCGAAAAAACGCGAAAAGTACAAACTTGACTTTCTGTTTGGGTATCTACCTTGGGACCCAATAATAGGTTATCTGTCAAAATTCCATTAGCCCCCCCCCCCACTTCATGAATGGGTTCTTCTTCATATTTTTGTGATTTTCTTGAAATTGGCTGCAATGATTTTCCTTAAACTTTGTACATGACATTTATTTAAAACTATTTTCCCGGTAAAATTCTTTTAAGAGGGGGTTTCATGGGCGGAGTGAGGTTTTATGCATTCCTTCAATGTGCTATATTAGTTACTTTTACGATTACAACCATGTAATATTAATTAGAACATAAAATGTGCTGCCAAAATACCGAGTTTGAAGTAAATTGGTTGACCTTACTGAAAAGTTTTTTTAGTTTTTTGCAATGTTCTCTGGAAAGTGACCATTGCTTTTCATTTGGTTTCCCCCAAAAATCGTTTTATTAGGAGATTGGATTTTCCCATTCAAGTAAATATTTTGTAATAATTATAAAATGTAAGAAAATGTGTAGTATTTTATATCCATCTTTAACATGCATACTTATTTTGTTACTGACCGGAATTTCAGTAGTCAGAGTAAATCTATCCACTTCACTTCAATCTTGTGTTCACTTCAAACGCAATGTTTTCGTTTCACTCATCACTTGCGGTTTGTATGCGCGGAAGGTTATAAGGTTATATTTACTATGGGTGTATAACATAACTTTATAACCTCCCGCCCGTGATGAGTGAAACTGTAAAACATAGTAAACATAGTGAAACTGTAAACATTGCGTTTAAGTGAACTCTCTAGACACGAAATGGATAGATTACTTCGACGATGGATGAAAATCCAAAACCGGTCAGGTACAAAATAAATATGCATGCTACGATGAATAAAATACCAGATGTTATCCAGCATTGCGGACCCATCTACAAATTATTCAGGAAGAAAATTTATCAATTATAATATTGGTAAATTGCAATAAAAAAAAAAAGAATGTCGTGTAAGTGTTACCTAACAAAAAATTTTTGTTTTTTTGTTTTTACCTTTTAATTAGAAATTCAATTTTTACATGATTGTTTACTTTGGCAAAGTAATGTGAAGAGCATGGCCTGACTATAAAGTTTTTTAATTAAAATGAAAAAAAAAACAACATAATAATGTGCTTGTCGAAGTTTGAATTTCTTAAACAAATAAATCAAGCACATATTATTTGATCAATAATTAATTATTATTTATTTCTGTTTCTATAATTAAACTTAAAAAAAAAAAAAAAATTAAAGTTAATTAATTAAGGTTTACTAAAAGTGATAATTATCAAGTGATACTGTGAAATAATAAAAGATTCCTTTACACTCTGTATATAACTTCTAATTAGCAACACAATTTCTACTGTGCCAACATTTAATTGAAAGCTTGCAAAAAAACTTCACTAGTGATTAATTTTTTTTTTTTAATAACTTTTCTTTAATAGTGAAAAAAAAAAATAAACATTATATGGAATTTTTTTTATCATAATCATTGTTTTGAGAGAAATCATTGGCTTTGCCACTTTCAATAAAATTCTAATAAATTTGTCCATTGTATGAAAGAAATAGAATATTCCCCTTTTGTCGGTGAAAAGATAATAACCCGATACTGATGTGAATTTAGTTTCTGTTATATATTTTATAGATTTTTTTTACAAACTATGGTAAGTTAAGTTTAATAATTAATTTGTTTTTTAAAGTTTCTTTCTAAAGCGGCCCTCAGACGATCAATAATATTGTCAATATTTCAGATATTGATACAAATATTGACAATATTATTGACCGTTTGTGGCCAATTATTGTTAATACTGTCAATATATTGACGGATTTTCGGGGTCCTGAAAATACTCGTCAATATTTTGGGCGGTGCTAGTCATATTGATAGTTCGTGCGCATGGTTGACAATCTTGGGTAGTTCATCTGTAACCATGGCGGAAAATGCACCGTCGCCGTTATCACCCGATTCAGTGAATGAAGATGAAAATGTACAGGAAATATTGAAATACTTTATAAACACATACAGAGAATTGCCTGAACTGTGGAATACGTCATCAGATCTATATTCCAACAGACTAACCAAGAGTAGCAACTGTTTATAAATTTCGCTATTCATCCTAAAGTAATTTTTACAAAAACAGTGGCATTGCTTTAGTTTTCGACCCAACGATCAGGTACGAAAGTAATGATCCGAGTCAAACGGAGAAGGTCCGCGAGGAGAAGAGCAAAATCTACGAGAAGTGTACTCCCCATTTCAAGGAAAAATTTAGAGACCAGTTTGGAGACAGGACCTATAGGGTGCAGGGTCTGTGGTTTGGCTCGAGAGGTGTCATTCCAAGGGATCCGACTTTTTGGGTAGCGTTGGCATCAGCCGATTGTGGAGGGCGTTATTGTTGACTCTCTGGGCATAATACCCCAGCACTTGCACGGATGAAAATGTTTCACATGTTTTAAGTATGTTTTTGCTCTCTAACAATCTGACTATTTCAGTCACCCATGGAGGTCCCTGAAATTACTTTTCTTTTTATTATTAGATATTTTACTTTATAATCAACTTGGTACGCTGTGTCGTCAAGCAACTCAATATCGTAGATCAGCCCTGCTTGCTTAACTGAAGTATTTATTTCTCTCAGCTTCCTTTTGCCGCCTAATATATTGTATAAGATTTAGGAGATTGAACATTTTTTCTTTTTGATATCCATTTGTTTACCCAACCGTCTTTTCTTCACTTTTTTCGCACCCACATGTGCCAAAATAATAGGAATACATGCACAAATCTTTTCACAACTAAATATTGATTGTATATGTATTGACCGTGTCAGGTCATTTTCAATATATTGATGAAATATTGTCACTAAAAGAAATTGACAATAATATTGATCGTCTGAGGTCCGCTTAAAGAGTTTACAGCAATTACTGTTAATTTTTTCGAAATTGAGTTACAAAAGAAATACTATTTTGAAGGAAGCTTCTGCGTAAATATGAAAAAAGAAATTGTTTTTATCGCACCAGCATTATTTATATTTGTGTATGAATGGTGTGTGTGAAACACTCATACGACTTTCTCTCACTGCTGCTAGTAACAATTACGATAAATTTAAAATAACAAATTTTCTTTAAACATCCACATTTTACTCATTTTTCCTAACTTAAATATAAAGGATCAGGCAGGAGGCACATACGTACCTAGGTAGGCAAAAGAAAATGATTACATTGTTCTCTCCAGAAGAGAGTGCCTATATCATTGAATGTTAATTGAATTAAAATTTGTAATTTAACGCCATAAAACCGCAGAACTACCTGAAATCAATTTTTTTAGGAAAAAATGTGTCAAATACCTTGATACCTGTGTAGTTAGTATATTACTTTTATAATTATTCTTTTAATTTAAGGCGAGTCAAGATCTATGGTTATTGGCAACCAAAGCCATCTCAGTGAACTGCCAGCCTCCGGACAGTGTTTGTCTCATTCTTAGTGAGACAACAATGCCTCTCACCAGGCAGTGAGCTGTACAGGCTCCAAGGAAGCGAAAATCTAAGGGCAGCTCTGTCTGGGCTCGAACCCGGGACCTTCGATTACTAATCCAGTGAGCAATCGCTTCCCTGATATAGTTGTTTTCGAGAAAAATAAAAAACACCCAAAACCCTATTCCGTAGAGTCGTGTTAACAGATAACAGATTTGCTTCAATTTTGCGATGCTATTAATATATACATTGTTTCAGCACCATATATTGTACTGAAGTGGTATAATACAGGAAAGCTTAATGCTACTGTTCCTCCAGAACTTTCCAGAAAATACAATAAAAAAGTTAGATATTATATATGTAAATAGTAAATGAAATTTAAACAAAAATCATTAGAGCTACTTCCGAGAAAATCGCGAAAAACTAAAAGAAAACAAAAAAATAGTAAATTTCAACTTGTCGGTTGATGTATATGCTCGAAACCTGATATCAGATTTCATATATCTATACCTAGCCAGAATATGAAGTTTGAAAATAAGAGTTTTTCTTTTTTGAGATATGTTGTTCACACACACAAACACTAATTCGCTAAAAACACATTTTTCGAACTCAGTGGACCTCAAAACATATTTTGCTGTTGAAAACTCAATTTCGAAAATTCGGAAATGAAATAATATGCATATTATATTGTTTTTTGTTTTTGTTGCATCGCCTTCTTGTTAGAAACCCTAGGAAATAATTTATATTTTAATTTACTTTTATAATTAATTACTAAATAAAAATGGACCCAGGGGCTAAGAAGTATAGAAAAAAAAAATCTGGTGTGAAACACTCACACAACTTTCTCTTATTCCAGTTCTTAAAATTATAATTGACAAATTTTATAGTTTGTATACCAAATTTCATGAAATTCGTCGAAATCTGAAATAAAACTGTTCAGTAAAAGCGCACTTCCAGTTTAGGAATTTTCTTGAAACTCGGAATTTTGGCCTTATTTCTAATTAATTTTGTTTGGACGAGAGAATTGTATAATCAACTATGATAGCACTTTAGAGAAAAACATAACCCCTCTCCCCTTCACTAAAAGTTCCCTTAAATGAATTTTCCTAGAGAAATGTTTCAAATAAAAGTTGTAGATCTTTAGATGTTTAGTTTATTTAGGAAGTTTCAAGAAAATCGTTGGAGCCATTTTTGAAAAAAATCGCAAACAAGTAAAAATACCAACTAGTAAAATGGTACTTCCGGTTGAGGAATTTTGACAGATAACGTACAGTCAGATCCTAGTGGGACATCTAAACGGAATATCAAGTTTCAACATTTTACGGTTTTTCGTTTTTGAGCTATGTTGTTCTCACACACACACACACACACACACAGACCATTTGCTAAAAAACACTTTTTTGGACTCAAAGGACCTCAAAACGGATATTTCAGGTGAAAATTCGATATAGAAAATTTGACACGATTATAATACTTCCTCTAATAGGAGTAAGAGAAAGTAATAAATTCATTTTTGAACTTCTTATCAAAAACGGTCGCCACATTTTACTAATTAAAATTCTATTATATTGTATACTAACTTAGGCTATTATCAAATATGAACAGTAATGCTTTAAAAAAAAATGCACAACAAAAGTAAGTAAAATACATGTGATAAATAGAACATAACATAAACAACAAAAAGTATGAATGCACACATACAATATCATTGGAATAGTACATATTTTGTCGTTTATTTAAATATTTTTGTCGTGAAACTACAAATGTTTTGGCTATAATCATTAAATTTTGTCGTTCTATGAATATTCTGTTGTGATTTTCTTATTCTGTCTCGTTCCTGCACTCTAAATTTATCGGGCCGACAATGATACCCAAAAACACTGTTCAGTTTCCCGGTCAACCGATTTTCTTCAAATTAGTTATTTTGGAAATACATTAATTCCAATTTATGTGATATAGAAGATAGAATCATGTCATAAATTGATTTGGTACTTTAGGGGGAACCTTAACGGTTAAAAATAAAAGTGATAGGTTTAAAATTAAAGCGTGATATACTAATATGCTTACATACACAGGTATATGCTAATATAGCAAACTAATATACTTGCTTGTCATGCCAGTAGGTAAGTCGTTCCATAGCAGTATCGTTAAAAGAATTATGAGCAATCCTGTAGGGTTGTATGTAACGTCTAGAGTAGAAGCTGAACAGTCCTTGTAGTTCGTAACTCTAGTGCAACTTTACTGATAACATATCCACAAGATATTTTAGTGTTTATAATTTGAACAACTGATACATAAAATTGCCAGTAAAATACCTTCTGCGGTATTCAATATTAAGCCAGTTTAAACAATGGTAATGTGTAGTAATGTGGGTCATCCTTTCTAATATTTAATATGAACGGGATTGCAGGAGTTAAGAATCTTTGTAATTTTCAGACCAGAGGTTAGGTCAGCATAAACTAGGCAACAGTAATCAAAATAAGGTAATATTAGTCTACTATACAAGCGTATAGGTAGCATGTTTTTATGGAGTTAAACAGATCACTTTTACAAATATTGCTAACATGGCTATTCTAAGACAAGATATTAGAAATTGTTAATCCAGAGACAGACAGACAGAGAGGGATTGGGAGTAGGAAGTTTCCACATAAACACATAATAATTTCTAAAACCTTTTTTAAGACTCATAAATCATTCAACATTTTTTTCCATTCGTCACAAATAATATTTCCGGTGAAAACTTAATTTTAAAAAAAATTTGAATGTTGGCAATACTTCTTACCAGCAATATGATAAAGTGAAATGCTCCAACCAACCCAGCGTTAAACAAATTAAAAACTGGACCGCAAAGGGGTTAATACTTGCACACTAATTATCCAAATAATAATACTCTAATTATTAAAAAAAATACACATCAAAAAGGACAAAAAGTAAGTTATAGTTTCAATGCATAATCTCATAGTTATTTTAAAAGAGGAAAAGTTATGTCCAAATTATCTTTAAAATTATATCATATTATTCAAATTAACTAGAGCATAACTTCTCTCTTTGCCGAAACTAATATACGCTTTAAAGCTTTCAATATAGTTAAGTAAAACTACAAAGAAGCTTTCATATCTTGCACTAAATTTACTTCAAGTTCTTTGTAAAATATTGTATGTTAAAATTAACTCTTTAAACAGCTATTTTGAAATTCAAATACATGTGAGTTCATTAAATAAAAGGAAATTTTACAATGCGATACTTTATAGTGAAATAAGTTTTTTTTTTTTTTATTACTTTTCATCCATATTGTATTGTGAAAATATACTTGTGCTAAACCAGGAATTTGAATGAAAATTCAATGTATTATTTACTTTAGATTGGTAACTATGGCAATTGTGTCAAATTTTTAAAATTCAGTTTCCAGCCGGAAATACATGTTTTCAGGTCCGTGTGTATGTGTGTATCTATATATACATGTGAACGAAAACAATCACAAGGATTGAAGCAAAGCATTTAATGGACTTCATTGTTGTAATAGTTGTTTTTTTTTTCAACAAATTTTTCCTCCAAAAAACTTTCACAAATAAAACAATATTCCAATAAAAGTGATAAACCTACATGTGTGTAGGATGTTAAAAAAAAATTAAAGAAAATCGTTGTAGTTTTCTCGAAACAAAAAAAGCAAAAACAGAAAATTCCGAAAATTGGGGAACTACTCAGTTAACACATGATGGATGGGTTTTGACCTGGCAGCACCTATATATATATACGAGTGTATTGACGCTCTCACGGTCGGAGAGATTTTGTTTTCGACATGTTGGCTACACTGTCGTGTAGCCTGATTCCTCCCCTCCGCAACGAGGCCGGTCAGTACGTTGAGAACTGTCGACGCGACAATACGTTTCGTGAAAAATGTCAATCCAATCTCCCGCCAAGTGTGAAATATTCAAGGTCGGGCAAGAGTTTTTGAGACGCTACAAACTCCATGGAGATGAATTTCTCCGCTCCATCATTACTGGAGATGAAACTTGGGTTGCACAATACACACCTGAAACCAAAAGGCAGTCTCAACAGTGGCGTCACACCTCTTCACCCTCCGCCAAAAAGTTCAAAACCACAATTTCAGCCAAGAAAATCATGGCATCCGTGTTTTGGGACTGTCAAGGCATAATTTTAATTGAATATATGCCTCAAGGGGAGACCATCAACTCTGCAAGATACTGTGAGACCCTAAAAAAAATTGCGGAGGGCGATTCAGAACAAAAGGAGAGGCATGCTGACAAAGGGAGTCTGCCTGCTGCACGACAATGCCAGACCACACACTGCTTGCCTCGTTTAAATGGGATGTCCTGAACCATCCCGCGCATTCCCCTGACCTAGCACCTTCAGATTACTATCTCTTTACCTCCCTGAAGCTGCACATGGGTGGAAAAAGGTTTTCAACCGACGAGGAGGTGAAGGGGGAGGTGGAGAAATGGACGAAGGGGTTGGCGGGAAAAAGGCATAAAAAAATTAATACCCCGGTTCACCACCTGCATTGAGAGGAATGGTGACTATGTCGAACAATAGCTTACATATGAACTAATGTAACCAGGTAATTTTTTTGTTCAAATAAAAATTTTTGTAACCTACAAAAATTCAGTACACTTACTTACTGGACAGGCCTCATATATATATATATATATATATTTACATTTAAACAAGTATTCCGACATTGATGGAACCGTTTCCGAAAAACATTTCCTGTAAAGTTGCTCTTCCGGGTTAACCGATTTTCTTCAAATCTTGAATTCTATCGATGCTAAAATTACCTTAATATTAATTAGTTGGCAAAACTGTATATTATATTGAACTGAATGACACTTAAGAGAAAGCTTAAAGCTGTGATGGGCATTTATTTGTCTAAGATACTATATACATTTTAAACAATATCGTTGGAGCTGTTGATATATGTTGATAAATGAGTACATTACCGGCCGGCATTTCTTGTCTACAGCCGGAATCATAAGGCAACACCCAACCGCTACTTCTTCCGCACATAACTACGTCACTCAACACGTCATGTAACATAAACTATTCACCGTGGCAGGAGATCAAGATCCGGTCTAGTCTACCTCAATTCCTAGTAGATCTGGAAGAAAGAAGAAGTAGGGGAATTTTCAGGAAGGATATATATGTTACTTGATTTCAGGCCGAACTAGTTTAGTTAACACGTGTTAGGATCAACTAGTTTATCCTAGGCAATATCAGTTTGTCCTGATAATAAAATTCACACTTCAGGCTAAACTAATATCGCCTAGGCTAAACTGACTTTAAATAATAGTCCAAGAAAATATGATCACAGATAGAAAGTAATAATAATAATAATAATAATAAATAATAATAGAAACAATGTTTATTTTAAAATCAAACGTAGTTTTATTGAAATCAACATTAAAATTATAATTGAAAAAATAAAAAGTAATTAAACTTTAATATGTTAGTTAGAGTTATAAAGTATAAAATTCTGATCTTATATTTGCTTTTATAAGATTTACTCTGATGGCATTTGGAACTGCTATCATTTGTTTTCTTGCAGTGGTACTCACAATAGCTCAATCAGTTTAGCCTAGGCGATACTAGTTTAGCCTGAAGTGTGAATTTCATTATCAGGAAAAATTGATATTGCCTAGGATAAACTAGTTGTCCTAGGCCCGATTTCAGCCCGACCTAGTTTAGTAAACAAGTGTTAGGATCAACTATTTATCCTACATAATATCAGTTTGTTCTGATAATAAAATTCACATTTCAGGCTAAACTAATATCGCCTAGGCTAAACTGACTGTTGACTAAAGCTCGTTCTAGCCTAAAATCAGGTTTGGCCGGTAACATATATACAGGTTAGGTACACTCAAAACATACAGTCTACAATTCAGCCTTATATACTCGTATATATATATATATATATACACACACACACACACCACCTTCAAGAAAACATCACTATCACACCGAACAATCTGCCAATTCAGTCTGACATTTTTCTACCCTACGTTACCATTCTCTATATTAGTTCTATAAAATCCTTGGTACCTCTCTTTTCTTAGTTAATATAACAGTGTGTGTTCTCTTCTATATTTTTCTCTGTTCAACCCTGTTGGCGTTTTTATTATTTAAAAAGAAGTTATAAATATTTGTAATTAATTGAAATTTTTTATTTATACAGTAGAGGGCAGGACCTCTGTGTGTAGCCTTCTGGGCTAGGTAGTCTGCCCTACTCTCACTCTAACTCTAAACTCTATACCATGGGTGGCCAACCCGCGGCCCGCTGAGTGTCTATTTGTGGCCCGCGGAGCATATGCACACATTTTTTCTTTTAATGTACACAAACCACCAAAAGAACATTCCAATGTGCGTAGTTCGTATCATATTTCATATAAGAAAGTATCTCAGTACATATGATTCAACTATCGTGACAATTTCTTCTATGATATATTCGTTTTAACAATCACAACGTTAAGCTGATTTTAAAAAGCGCGCCGCCGATCTGCGCGCGCGTGGATAGCCGTTAGCTCATTGGTCGTGTTACGTGAGCGCAACCGCCCTTCTGTAGCAAGCTTGCGACGTAGTGTGGCGTGTGATCGCTTCCATTGTGTGCGTTATCGCCGTGTGACTTACATACACATTGATAAGAATACAAGTTGCTATAACCAAATATCCTGTCTACTTTTTAAAGTGCAGTGAAGGTAAGCAATCCCAGCTTTTATTTTTCTTAAATATCTATGATATTTTTTGTCAGAAAGTTATGTAATACTGATGTCATTTTATTGATTTTTTTTAGTTAAAAACGAAGACCCATAATGGCGTCAAGTAGTAAAGAGTTGGACTACAGAAGAGAAGAGTCACAGAAGAACTCAGAAATTTTCAAGACAAATGGACTATAAACTATTTTTTCGTGGAATTTAAAACAAAGCCAATATGCTTGATATGCAATAATTCTGTTTCTGTTTTAAAAGAGTATAACATTAAACGGCATTACGAGACTAAACATGCAAATACGTTTGGTAAGTACAAAGGGCAATTTCGACTCGACCAAGTAAATGTATTAAAAAGAAAACTTTCTGCACAACGTCAGATATTACTAAAGCGGCTCAAGAGTCTGCATGCTATGTAAAAGCTAGTTATGCAGTGGCCATGATACTAGCAAAAAAATCGAAGCCATATTCTGATGGTGAAATAGTTAAGGAATGTTTGGAGAGTGTCGTTGAAATTCTGTGCCCAGAAAAGAAAACGGATTTCTCAAAAATAAGCCTGTCTCGTCAAACTATTACTAGGCGTGTCGACGACATTGGAAAACATATTGAAGACAATTTGAAAAATCGAGCATCCAAGTTCATATTTTATGCTCTAGCATTAGATGAAAGCACAGATTTAACAGATACCGCCCAAGTGGCGATTTTTATCAGGGGTGTTGATGTCCATTTCAACATAATAGAAGAATTAGCGGCACTGTATCCGCTTAAGGACACTACCTGCTCACGAGATTTCTTAGAAGCTGTTACATCGACATTGAATCGCTTTTCGTTACACTCGACAATCTATCGGGCTTAACAACAGATGGTGCTCCAGCAATGGTTGGAAAACATGAAGGTTTAGTAAAATTGATCGAAAATGAGGCCTGCAAAGTTGGTAATACTTCGATGCTAAATTTTCATTGCATTATTCATCAGGAGAATTTATGTGCAAAGTCCCTTAAAATGGATCATGTCATGAAGGTGGTCATCAAAACAGTGAACTTTATTAAGTCGAAAGGGTTGAATCACCGTCAGTTCCAAGAGTTTCTCAAGTCTTTGGATTTACAGTATAATGACGTTACATTTTATGCAGAAGTAGGATGGCTGAGCCGTGCCAAAATGTTGAAAAGAGTATTTGATTTGAAGGAAGAAATACAATCATTCTTTGCAAGCAAGTCAAAAAGTATTCCAGAATTTGAAGACAAGGAGTGGGTTAGCGACTTTGCATTTCTGGTCGATATAGTTAGCCATCTAGATGTGGTTAATACTCGGCTACAAGGGAAAGATCTACTAATTAATAACATGTATGATCTTATTTCCGCATTCCAAGTGAAACTTGGACTTTGGGAACAACAGTTAAGGACAAAAATCTTCACTCACTTGCAGCTAGACGTCACACAAATGGCGGCGGATAAATATGCTTTGTTAATATCCGACTTGAACTTGGAATTTGAAAACCGATTTCAACATTTTAAAAAGCATCGTGTGCTTTTTGCTGCATTTGCAACACCATTCTCCGTAGACGTTACTTTATTGCCAGGAATTTTACAAATGGAACATTGTGAAATGTGCTGTGATACCCAGTTGAAGGAGAAATTTATTCAGGTTGGTTTGGAGGAGTTTTATAAAACATATTTGGACAAGGAGAAATATCCTGCATTTTACAAACATGGTTTGTCGATGATTTCGCTATTTGGAAACACTGGCAGGTGTGAACAGCTTTTTCGTCAAATGAAGCATATTAAATCTCGAATGAGAACACGAATCACTGATGAGCATTTGGAAAACTGTTTGCGGGTAGCAACAACATCAATCGATATCAACATCGATGCACTTAGTTCTGAGAAATAAAATCAGATGTTTCACTAAAATTTATTATATTTTGTTTATTTTTTATAACTATTATTTTTTGTATGTAACTCTAATCTAATAAATATGTTTGATTCTCATTTTTGTTATATCTTCTTTAAAAAACAGTTATTTCTTGTTTGGCTTTGAATAATAAAGAAAAAATTGTTGTGCGGCCCGCTAGCAAATCTCATCTCTAAAATTTGGCCCGCCTGCTGAAAATGTTGGCCACCCATGCTCTATACTAACCAATGCTCGCTCGTGCGACCTTCCTAACTAACTCAAAATTTAAACATAAATACTTTTTATATGAAGAAATCAATAAACTATATTATTTCTTACTTAATTTAAGTGAGTACAATAAACCCAATTTAACCAAATAAATAACTATCGAGTATTGTGTGCAAAAAGAAACACACCCCCTCCAGCAGGGCAAGATCTTCTGAAATTTTGAAGATACATCAACAAACCCCACAAAATATCCACTAGAGAGTCATTTTGGAGAAAAATCAAAATAGAGAACAAAAATAGACTCGTGGAATATGTGGATGGGTTCGCAATGCTGGATAACATCTGGTATTTTAACCGTTCTCTAGCATGCATATTACTTTTCTTCCTGACCGATTTCGGATTTTCATCCATCGTCAGAGCAAATTCACCAAGTTCGTGTAGAGACGCGATGTTCAACGCAATGTTTCTGTTACACTCACGTTTGTTGGCTGGTTGGTTGTATAATATGTATGAGAGGTTATAAGGTTAGTTACTATGTGTGTGTGTGTGTGTGTTTTTAATTCCATTTTGTCATTAAACACACACACACACATAGTAACATAATCTTGTAACCTCCCGCACATACATACATCAACAAACCAACAAGTGTCCGAGTGTAACAGAAACATTACGTTGAAGTGAACTCTCTACACGAACTTGGTGAATTTGTTCTGACGATGGATGAAAATCCGTAACCGGTCAGGAACAAAAGGAATATGTATGCTACGACGGATAAAAAATACCAGATGAAAAAAAAGATTTCTTAAAAATTAAACAAAAACTAAAAGTCGCACATCCAGGTGATGTGGATTTTGGCCAGAACCTATGTGACAGATGCGGTAATGGAGAGTAAACGGGATATTAAGTTTGAGCTTCTGTTATTTTCCTTTTTCACACACACACACACGCACACAGACTATCCGCTAACAAATTTTTTTTCGGGATCTCAAAATTAATACGATCGCAATACTTCATCTTAACAGCAGCAGAATTAAGAAAATGGGGGGGATTAGCTATGCATCTGGTAGTTTACTAGTTAAATAAACTACATAGCTCTTTCGCAATATTGCACAGACTATCTCAATTTGAAAAATGTCGGTCTTAATTTACAACTCTCTTTTTTATAGTTATTAATATTATTTAAAACACAGGTGCAGCAGTTCCCCCACCCCTTCTGTTCATCATTTGGTTGGGAAATCCTTTACACAAAACTAATAACACCATCCCTGATATAAATAACTATTTAAAATTAGAATTTCTCGTTTAGAAAAAAAAAAAAAAATTAATTTTATGAATTTATTTGGTTATATTTAAAATGGTAAAAAAATATGTTGTTAATAAAAAAACATTAAAAAATCTTTCTTACCAAATTATAATTATATTTTTTGAAAATAAAGATTAAAACATGGAAATATCAAGAGATATTTCGCAAATTAAATATAAATTGTAATGTTCTTTAATATAATTGGTTGTTTTACTTTTTAAAAGTTTTGGTATATATATATACAGGGTGACCAGAGTTATATGCTCCACCCACTTTTTTTTTAAACGGCGGGAAATTTCGAAAAAATAGAAAACACGTATTTAATCATTTTTAGTCTAGTTTATTTTCAGTGATTGATCCATTTTTTTATACCCCAATATCCCGAGATACAGCATCCAACTTTTTTTTTTTCAAATGGAACATTATATTTTTTTTTGCATATTTTTATAGTACTTGAGCCTCTAAAAAAAAAAAAAAATTTTAAATCGGTTAGGTTTTTCAAAAGTTATGGTAATTTAAAATATGAAAAACAAATTTCAGTTTAATGTCAAAATTACCTTATTTTTTCTTTAAAGAAGCTCTTCAAACTGGACACTATCAACGGATAGGCAAGCCAAAGCTTGCTCTGGACTCCCACACTCTGTTTGTAGCAGCACTTAGGTGGCAAAGTCAACATCTAGGCAGGCTAGAGTTATTCGACGTTCCAGATCTTCGACTGAAGGCACGGGATTAAGGTTACTGTACTCTTTACTTTTTAGATATCCCCACAAAAATGCACAATTTTATGGACTGATGAATCAATGTTTACCAACAATGGCCTTCTTAATCGTTGGAACTTTAGAATATGGGCTGAAGAAAATCCACAAGTTACCTTCGCCAGACGCCATCAGGTTGTTTTTTTTCTACCAAAGGTTTGGTGTGGAGTTTTAGTAAACCCAACTAATCGGCCCAGACTTCTAAAAGGGAAACTTAACTGGTGAAAGATATCTACTTTTTAAGAGGGACCATTTTGACAGTTCTGCTTGACGATGTGTACTCTAAAAACGTCGGCTAGATAGTATTTTCAAACAAGATGGTTGCCCGGCACATTTAATGCGAGAGTTGTTCACGTTTACCTGGAAGAAATTTCACGAAAAGTGGTTAGGAAATATGGTCCGATCCAAAATGGCCCACCTCGATCTAGATTAACCAAATGGGAAATTTTTTGGTGTGGATATCTAAAAAATAAAGTGTACAGGTAACTTACTTCCCGTGCCTTCCGTCGAAGATCTGGAGCGTCGAATAACTCTAGCCTGCCTAGATGTTGACTTTGCCACCTAAGTGCTGCTACAAACAGAGCGTGGGAGTCCAGAGCTTTGGCTTGCCTATCCGTTGATGGTGCCCAGTTTGAAGAGCTTCTTTAAAGAAAAAATAAGGTAATTTTGACATTAAACTGAAATTTGTTTTTCATATTTTAAATTACCATAACTTTTGAAAAACCTAACCGATTTAAATTTTTTTTTTTTTTTTTTTAGAGGCTCAAAGTACTATAAAAATATGCAAAAAAAAATATAATGTTCCATTTGAAAAAAAAAAGTTGGATGCTGTATCTCGGGATATTGGGGTATAAAAAAATGGATCAATCACTGAAAATAAACTAGACTAAAAATGATTAAATACGTGTTTTCTATTTTTTCGAAATTTCCCGCCGTTTAAAAAAAAAAAGTGGGTGGAGCACCTAACTCTGGTCACCCTATATATATATATAATATATATAATTGGAAAATAAATTTTTCTTTAATATTATTGAGTGTTTAAATTCTCTAAATAATATTTTCCTTTTTTCCTGAGGTACCCTGAATACCTCAGGTCACAGGAGAAAAGTCTGGTGTGAATCACTCACATGAATTTCTTTTACTCGTATAAAAAAAAAAGCTTACAACAATTATTACTCTTAAGAAATACGTCCTTTAGCAAGGGTGCAGTTTAATGTTTACAACATAAATGAACATATGAACATTTCTTACAAAATAAAATACAATAATAATAATAATAATAATAAACTGAAATTAATTTGAAATTTGTGCTTAATATTATGTTTATCAGTGTTTAATATTAAAAATAACAGCACAATTAGAAGACAGAACAGATTGAACAAAAGAAATAATAATAAAAATAATAGAAGATAAATATGTGAGTAAAAAATAAATAAAATATAAATAAATAAATAAACTCTTATAAAAATAAATTATTTTCCTCAAATACGTGATAAAAAATAATACTCTTTTAAAAATAACATTAATAATTATAAATAATCTTTATGTTATTTTATTTATTTTTTATAATCTAAATTTGTTTTCACTCACTTTATTGAAATGTATTTGGCAATTATTTGATTGTATGTAAGATGAGTTAGATGATTAGATTCGATTAGAAACGGGAGGGCAAATCTCATTCCACTGCGACCTACAAGACGAGGTCTATTGTGGATCCCCTTAAATTATAGCACAACCCCCAGCTTTGCCCTCCTAATCACTCCTAGCAATGCTGAGAGCGGCTCCGTCATGAAGCTCATAGCTTCGGGAATGCCTGTCCCCAGTTGAAGAAACCTAATCCTCGCCAGGCCGGCGCCTCACAAAGGATGTGCACCGGGATTTCTTCCTCTGCCTTGCAGAATCGGCATACCGCACTATCTGCAAGTTGTAGATGGTGCATGGGTCTGTTCAGCCTACAATGCCCTATTAGTGGACCCACGATTAGCCTTATATCCCTTCGGGTATGGGTCAGTAGATCTCTGGTAAATTTAGGCAAATGTCTTTTGATAAAGAGCTTTGCCTGCCTCTGTCCTGGTGTTCCCTCCCACCAACGCAGACGCTGTTCTTCTATCCAACCTTTGATGAAGTTTGAATAAGGCTCTGGACAAGCCGCAGAAGGGTTCGGGGCCTATAAAGGTATCCTGCGAACTCTCCCTCGCTAGGGCGTCCGCCCTTTCATGGGTTTGATGAAGGAAAGAAATGGCTTGGTTTGAATGAACAAACTAGTTATGGCTGAACACAGTATAATGTTAAGAGTGACAATGATTGCCTGGACTTTACACTAAAATGGTAGAGTGGTAAAGGGTAAGGTAAATGACACGTTGAGACTGGCTACTGAACTCTGTTGTATATCTATCTCCCGTCGCTGTATTTATGCAGTTTCTTCCACTCTAGTCCGAGAGAGTGGTCCTGCCATTTTTGTCTCTCTTTCTCTGCTGTGGATCCTCTCTTTGGATCCTATTACATATATGTTATTTAGTAATGTTAAGCAGATAAAATAAGATTTCTGGGTGGCAAATTTTTTTTTTTACTTTTTATAGTGAGAATATAAATTGCAAAAAAAATATATTTAGTTCAATTTAGAGGCTGTATCAATTATTGTTCTTACTGGACTTAGACTACTGGACTCCATGCAAAGGTCCCGGGATCGGGTCCAGCACTTAGGGATTTTTTTTCTTCTTAGGAGCCTCTACAGCTCACTGTCCGATGATGGACAGTGTTGTGTGTAACGACAGAACACTGTTCGGAGGCCGGCAGTGCACTGAGAAGGCTCCGGGCGCCCAATACCATAGATGACGCATCTTAAATTTAAAAAAAAATTAAAATAATTGTTTTGAGGGTGTAAAATACAGATAATGTATCGTGAGAATTGTACTGCTGTACAAGTATTTATTGAGCAGGATTTCTCTTTATAGCTGTCAATACAATATTATTTAAAAAAAAAAATAATTTAAATATGATATTTACTATATAATAAATATATTATTTAAATACATGAAACTTAAAATTTTACACATTTGTCCTAACATTAATAAAGATGTCCAGCTATGCTACCCTTAGATTTTTTTCTTCCTAGGGCCTCTAAAGCTCACTGTCCGGTGATGAACAGTGTTGTCTGTAACGAGAGAACACTGTCCGGAAGCCGCCAGTGCCTCCAGAGAAGGCTCCAAGCGCCAATGACCATAGATGTTGACGCGCCTTAAGTTGAAAAAAAAAAATTAATAGAGATAGCGGGAGGACAAGTAACAATTTACTAAAGCAGGTAGAGTAGTGGTAAAAAAGCGCTCCAATAACATAAAATTGCTTCAAATAACATCTGAAATTTCGCTATAAATTCTGCACAACTGTCTAAAACCATTTTTTGTTTTGTTTTGTTTATATCTGGGCAATTAGGATTCCAATTTTAGGAGAAATCGTTATGGTTATTGGTCGTTTTCCAAAAAAAAAAAAATCAAAAAATTTTTTAAACCTTTTTTTGTTTAACCATTTTCTTCAAATTTTGAATTATAGCAATGATTGTAATGGATATTAATATTGCATAGGTGATAGTACCACTACATTGTATTGAAGTGGTACTTTAGAAGAAAGTATAATTCTACTGTTCGCTCAGAACACTTCAAGAAAAACATTTTCCGGGATATTATCAAAAAATCCGAAAAATTGTAGAAAACGTTCAGGAAAATTGCACTTTCAGTTGATGGATTTTGTCCGAATCTTCGTGAACAGATGTAGTGGTAGTATACCAAATTTGAGTTTATTAAGTAAGATAATTTGATATTTTGACAAATTACTACTATACTTCCTGTTAAGTAAATTAATAAATATTAAAATTAAAAAAGTATTATTTAAAAATATTAATTAATAATCTTAAAATATATATGATTAAAACATTTTAAGAGGAAGTTTTTCACACCAGCTTTTTTTTTTTTGTTAAAGTAGACAAAAAGTGTAATTAAAATGTTTAAATGTTCCATGAAGCAGAAAACAATATTTTGTCTGAACAAAGAAAGAGATAATAACATTATATTAAAACCTAATAAGTGAGCATACTAGTTAATCATCAAAGCTTGTAGTAATGGGGACTGGGGAGTTTGAAGAGAGAACCGCCCTCTAACAATAGTAGATTGAACATACTATAAAGGTAGCTGACTAGGTCGGTTCGTTTGTCCCCCTTAACCTAACAAGAGAAAATTTGCTTAACTTGGTGTTTGTATTGTCCCTTTATTTGGTCCGACGTAATATCGCCTTAACCTAAAAGGTTTCATCCTTATCTAACAGGCACCAAATTTACATAATATAAAAATACCTTTATATGCATTTAGGCGCGTTTTGGAGACGTTTATATGTTCTAGACTCAAACGTCAATAAATTATAACACATTTTTACTTTCTCTTTTTCCTATTTTTTTTTTTTTATATTTATTTATTTATATGCCTCATAAAAACATTACATATAATAAATTGCACATAGTAAATCAATAGAATACGAAATAATCATTCAATTAAATCAACACAATGCGGCGATTAAACATTTTAAATCCTATTCTATTTATAAAATCTAAAAATTTATTTTAAAAAATCCCAGCTTTTAATTTCAGTTTCATCTCTTTTTTGCAAGGATTTCCGGTGCAAGCAAGCACTTTCTCATTCATCCCATTCTAGCATTTCCAAGCAGTAAACAATCAAAAAGCAAGTGATGAACGTTTTAAACCACCTCACTGTAAGATTGACAAGTAAAATGTACTGGGGACATAATAAATAAGTCTCTTACAGAGTCTAAAAATAAGTAAAATATCTTGTTTGTAAACATCAAACATATGTGGATGAGTTTGAAGTCCATGGAACTTCTTCAGTTAGAAACACATTTTTTTTATTTTATACACACCATATTACATGGAAACACAATATAAATGTAGAAGAAACTCCGATGGAACAAGTTAATATTTACAAGCACCTATCATGAGCTCTGACGCAAGAATTAAGGATGAGTTAAACTCGAGATTTATATCTTCCGGAAGATTGTTCCAAGCAATCAATAACAATTTTCTGGCTAAAAAAGAAGTGTCCAAAAAGACTAAAGTGGTGGTTTTCCAAACAATATACTCGTATACTCCTGTTTTGACATATGGTTGTGAATCTTGGTCCTTCACTAAAACAGTTTAAGCCGCATCCAGTCCTCAGAAATGAAGTATCACAGGCAAACGGATGGTAAACAAAAAAAAAAAAGTGTGAGAAACTCCGCTAACACGAGTGATTTGGATTTGCGAGCCCCTAATATCGCTTGTCAAAAAAACCCAGCTAAGATGAGTCGAACACTGTCTAGGACTGAAAGTGGAGGACACCCAAGAAGAGCATCTGAAGCCAGGTACATGGAGAAGAGACTGCGTGGAAGGAGTCAGATAACCTTGCTTAAACCTCAGGAATTTGAAACCTGTCGGTGATTCAGGCCAAGGCAAAATGGTAGCAGATAGAGAAAAGTGGAGACGACTCTTTTGCAGATCCTCCTCTCCACTGTAAGGTAGAAGAGGACTTCAAATAGAAATAAATAAATTGAATATATATACATAAATTGAAGATACATATATATTGTATATATAAAATTTAATCATGAAGGCTATGGAAAAAATCTTCATCGAAGAGTTAATAATTTATCCTTGTAGTTTACTTTTGTATTCGTTTACCCAAGAGTCATTCATATACTGATTAATGATTATTCGTAATGAGCATAATCTATGATGACCAATTATTTGAAAAGAGAGAGAGAAAAAAAAGAGTTGTGTCTCGGTTTCAATTAGTCAACACATATATTAAGCGGTCTGTAATTTTTGTGATTATATTAACTGAATAATAGTGATTAGATCATGTTTTTTCTTACAATAATAAACAGCAAGACTTTGTTAACATTTGTGGAACGCTTATTTTATATATTTTTTTCTAAGTAAGTTTGAAAAATTCAATAATTAACTCTATCCTTAATACGACTTTTGTAGTTTAGATTTTATACGCAGTGTATGAGAAACTTATCAGATTTGACTAGCTTGATAACAATAAAAGCTCTTTATAAACCTTAATAAAGTTTGTTTATAAACAAGCCCACACACTTCTACTAAAACTAAAGAATAAATTTTATTAATGGCAAAATCAAAATATTTCTTTTATAATCAAGAATCATTTTTATTTTTTTAATTTATCTTTATATTCGGCTGGAGAAAATCTATTTCTGATACTGTATAACGATTTATTATATTTTATTCTTTGTATGTCTCCGAAGAAATTCAAAGAGTTTTCTAGTCCCAAAGTATTGAATTCTGACTCTGGTAGGCGTAAGCGTGGTAGAAGTTCATCATCCGAATCTCTTAATATTAGTAAAAAAAATAAAAAAAGGGGGCTTGGAGAAAATGGATAATCCTAATACTTCAAGTGAACTAGGAATAAACCAGATAACGGAAACATTATCTGATTTATTGGACAGTAAGTTGACAAGTAAACAAGACATACAAAGAGTTAAGGAGAAAAATGTACAATTCTATGAAAGAGAAAAATATACAATTAAGATGTGAATTGAAACAACTAAAGGAAGTCGATTTGAAAAATGAGAAGTTATTAGAAACTCCCGATAACAAGTTACGTCGTCAAAAGTGCACAGAGCAAATTCAGGTTCTACACTCATCATTCAGTTTATACATTTGCTCTGTACCAGTCTGTGTTATCAACTGTCTGACAAACGCATCTTGAAGATGAGCGAACGCCCGAAACCGGTCGATGACCACAAAATGAAACAGGCTACCACGGAAAATGTCTCTGAAAAAAAAATGTCATATTCAGAAATAAAATCAATAAAGAAATGATCAGAAACTTTACTTTTCAAAGCTGCTATATTATAGGACAAAACTTAAAGTCAGAAAAAGAATTTCCTTAATGTACCGAGGTGAGTTTCCTGCAGACAGATCTTTCTCCGAAATCACCAGAAGGGTTGTATGAAAACTGGTTGCTGGGCAAGCAGTGAGCGCAGCCTCTGGAAGGAATCCTAGGGAAGAAAGTTTTTCAGTAGTGAAGAAACAAATTCCTTCAGATCGACTCCAGCCAGTTCATGTAGTTTCAACAAACATCATTATTTTCGTGACATAATCCTCTGATTCCAGCTCTGCGGAACCAACCACCACATTTTTTTTCTTTATGAAACTTTTATATTAAAGGACAAATTTGCACTTTTGGCAAACCAGGACAACTGGTTACAAGTTGTTCTGGGAACCAGCCACTAAAGTTTCTAAATTTGGACGCTCTAGTAGCGGAATGTTATATGGTAGTAAGTATTTCAAATAAATATGTCGATTTTGTTATGGTAGAACTATAGTTTCGGTTAACACGAACAATTTAGCACTTCTACCTGTTTACTTGAATACTGGTCGTTGGTCAGACGACTTAACTTCGTACAGGATTTATCATCTAACAATATTGTTATAGTGGGTGATGTTAATCCGAGGACTAGCACTGCACAGTCTCTTCCGGCTGGTCTTTTATTCGATTCTGCTTTTTGTTCTTCTGATAGACAATCTAAAGATGAGGTATTAAATTGTAATAGTTCTAAATTTCTAGATTTTTGTGACGAACTCGGCTTAATTATATTAAATGGTAGAATCGCGGGAGACATGGAAGGCAAATTTTTCTTTTCTCTAGACTATCACCCACTTATAAAGTTTTCTAGAAAGGCATGGAATGTTATAATTAAAATTCTGAAAGGAGACAACTCTACCATTGCTAAGTTCTAATTCCAGACAATTATTTTAGTCAGAAGTGGTTTTATCAGTTTTTGTTTTCTATTATCACAATTATAAGATCAACATAGTCACAACTTTGTATTTCATTACAAGAATTTGCTTGTTTCTTTTATTTATTTATAATTATGTCTGTATTATTACCTGTATATATTATTATTATTTTTCGTTATTACTTATTTTTTTAATTTTTTTTTTTTTTTTACTTTACATTATATGATTTTGTAAAAAATACGATTTAATGTTACTATCAATGTTTTATATTTTCATTCTTCTTTTATTATTAATGTTTCTTGTAATGAATGTACCAACTCCTGCAGACAGCTATAAGCCATGTAATATTTTATTATAATTTGTCCATTTTATCTATGTATAATTTTTATATAATAAATACAAGGTTTATTATTATTATTATGATTATTAAAACAAAAACAAATCAGTAGTCCAAGACTTTCTAAAAATTCAATCAAGACTTAATAAACACCGCTTTATATGTAGAATTATTAGAGATAATATTTTGTTTTTTTATCTCTCGATTGGAAAGTTTTATATATAAAACTCAATTGATTCGCAGTTATTTTTTTTTAGCTTTTCATACTAGAAATCGATGTTTCGCTCATATTGCAATGAGTTTCCGTCGGGGTCGTTACACCTTGAAAGCTAATGGGAGCAATGAACCTTTGGTAGAGAAAGGTTGAGAATAAATAAGTTAAATAAGAAAAATTATATTTTCATCTTCAAGCTACAAGAAAATAGGAAATATATTAATTACAAAACTGAAAAATAATTTTTGAACCAGTTAACCCTCCAAAAAAGTTTGTTTCAAAAGAAATATCAAATAGAGCTGATATTGTTGACAGCTATTAGATGAGATCCTAATGAACTTGATTGATATTCAAATTAAACTATGCAAACTTTTACATTTGTTAATTGGTTAACCAGAGGCCATATAATTAATTTGGATAATGGTAAAACAACTGAGTTACAGCACTACATAATTCATAATATGCAATTGTACTACAATTAACTGAGCGCCTCTTTTGATATATAAACTAACAAAATTTCTGTACACAATTAATTTAACATTTACATGTCGGATGGTTGTCTCTGTGCGATATGGCTTGCATTTTTTTGTTTGATCACTAAGAGAGGGAACTGTAGAAATTTTAATTCTATAAAAATACATTTCAAATTAATAAATTATATTCATAGTAGTAATATGAGAAAACTTTTTTTAAAAAAAATTGTTGAAGATATCTTTGGGGAAATTGATAAAAAAAAACTGAAAAATCCTTTCAGTAAAATGGTACTTCCGGTTAGAAATTTTCAACAAAATACACACAGACAAACACACAGGAAATTTCTAAAAACTATTTTTCGTGCCAAAGTACTATCTCAAAATTGGTAATGCTAATGAATTCTATCGTAAAAAAAAGAAAAGATTATAGCCATTTGCGGGAAATTAGCAGGAAACAAAACAAAAATCATATAATTATATAAATTCGCACAATTAACTAAATGATTAATTGATTTTCTTAAACTTGGAAATTTTATTACAAAGGTGAAAAAAAAAAAAAAAATCACTTGAAGAGAAGGGTGGACTTTTAGGGAGCGTTAGTAGAGTTGCAGGCAATGAAGATGGACGGAATCTAAACGGCAGTCAGAGTTCTGGTTGGAGAAAGAAGAGAATGAAGAGGTGATGAAGATGATGGAAGTCCAAGGTATCGATGACGACGAAAATTGAATGAAAAGCACCGAAATGGTATGGAACGGGATATGGCCGAAGAGTCTTTTGGAGTGGTCACTATCGAAGCACCCGTTTCAAACTGGTAAAGCTTCCAAAAGAAAAAAGTTATCCAACATTTTTTTTTTTACTGAGGAAGTATTGCAAGTACCCTGATAGATTTTGGCACAAATCTAAGAAAAATATTATACATATTTCTAGCAAATTACAGAAATTTTAATTAATTTGAATGAAAATATTTTGATTAATATCATTCTTGTGGTACTGACAAATACAAGAACTGGAATTTCCGTAACTTATGTTGAGGGTATAAACTGAATTTGCTCTGTGCAAGTCTGTGTTATCACACTGTCTGACAAACGCATCCTGAAGATGGGCGAACGCTCGAAACAGGTCGATGACCAAAAAATGAAGCAGGCTACCATGGAAAATGTCTCTGATAGTGAGAATAGTTGATGGTATATTTAATAAAGAATGGTTGATGTAATTTTATCAGATTATGAGATAATTAGTTCACAATTATAGATAACTTGGATTACTATGATCAAACAGAGAAAAAAATCTGTTATAAAACAAACACCCACAAGAATGTAATTTCTCAACTTCTAAAAATGATAAGCTTTCTTCTGTCACGGAATTATTACCATATATTTAATTGGTTCTCAGGTACGGTGGGAAAGGTATGTTGATTTAAATGACATTCGTCCAACCTAAACTTATAAGATAAATCCAGTTGATCCCGTCAGATTTGTAGGGATCATTATTAAGAAGATTAAAGTAATGCATATTTAATTCATACAGGTTTAACGAACAATTAATTGTGCCAAGTGAACAGCGGGTATACATTATACACCTTCAGTTGAAATTCATTAATCAATCTTCAGGCAAATAAACAATTTAAATTACAGTGCAAAGGTAATAGAATTCTCAGGTACATAGTTTTACAACTAGATCTGTGTCTATTTTCATTTCATCATAATACACAGAGAGAAAGTTGTTTAGCGTTTTTCTTTCCTTACAAAAAACCATGAAAATATAAATAGTAAATCAAACAATGTTTGTATCACAGAGAAATACAAAGAAAACAACAAAAAAAAAAAACTTTAAGAGCCGAGTTAGTAATGGTAGTCTTAAATATATGAGCGGTGGCGGCGGGGGGAAGAGGTGAAGTGCACAAACACACAAAACTTTATAACCAATATATCTTAGTTATACGGTGCAATGTCAACATGAGAATATATTCTTCTTGTGTATTTGATAGCCGAGCAGCACATGAACATATATATCTATATGTACATACACATACACACACATATCTATATGTACATACACATACACACACATATCTATATGTACATACACATACACACACAAACATATATACGTACGAACAAACTCACATATAATAAGAATTCTCATTCTTTCTTTTTATCTTGCCTTACTCAAATTCCAGTTTATACTTATTGTATTTCAAAAGTAATACTGAAAATATTAAATTTCTCATACAGAAAATAAGGCTCTGTTGGGCTGCCAACTTGGCGGGTGCTTTCAATAGAATAAAAATTAAATATGACAAGACTTTTTTTTGGAAGAACTAGAAAATTTAATTTAAACTAGAGAACCTTAAGTCAGAGATTATTACTTTCTCATACGGCTATATTAGAATGTATTGGCGTACGGTATCAAAAATTAACTTTACATGGAAATAGTTTTCGTCCTTCAGTAAAAGAAAGAAAAAAAAAAAATCTGGTGTAAAACAATTACACAAATTTTTCTCTTGCTGCTGTTTGTAACTGACAAATTTTATAGTTAGAATACTAAATTTAATGAAATTCGTCGGTGTTTTTTTATTGAGAAAATCGCAACAATTGAAAAAAAATGTTCAGTAAACACGCACTTCTGGTTTACTAATTTCCTTATCTATTTATTTCTTATTAATTTTGTTTAGATGGTAACTAAGATAGTAACTTTAGTGGAAAACATAAACCTACATCACCCCACTGCACCCGAAAAGCCACCTTAAATGACTTTACCCCAGAATAAATATTTCAAATAAGAGTTGTAGCTCATTATATGTATGATTCACATAATTAGTTTAAAGAAAATCCGTTGGAGCCTTTTTAGAGAAAATAGCAGAAAAGTGAAAAATACTTATCAGTAAAAACGCACATTCGGTCATCCGATTTTCTTCCAATATGGAATTTCAACAACATATTTAATTCTAAATTAATATTATTTAAATGATGGAATTGTGTAATAAACTGAAATAGAAAACTTTAAAGGGCAACCTAGCCCCATCGTTCCCCTAAAAGTGCTCTTAAATGAATTTTTCTAGAGAAATTTTTCAAATAAAAGTTGTAGGCTACTTTGTATGTGTGGTTGATATTATTTTTTATTTCATTGTTATTTACGTGTACCTACAATATGACACTAGATTACATGTTTTAAAATACTATTTATTATCATAATTATTTGTAATATATGATAGGTATATAGATATAGACACCACTATTGGAGATGTATTCAATAATATTATGTAAAATTTCATGAAGATTATAGCAATTAATTTTCACAAATAAAATATGGCTAATGATAATATCAATTCTTAAGAAAAAAAAGAAGATAATTATTATACTTTAAGAAAGATGATCCTATGAAAATAGCAATATTGGAACTATACAGGAAAAATTAGACAACTTTGAAATTAAAATGGTCAGGTTAATAATTCACTGCTCATCCATATTTATTAGTAAAGATGCAATTTTGTTTTTATATTGATATCTAGACATATTTAATATATTAATCTCCTATTGCAACTTATTTACCAATCTAAGACATCTTGGGATTGATGAATTAAATGTATATTTTCTTTTATAAAACTTTACATTGAAAAGGTGAATTCTTCTGGTGCACTTGTTTGGAACGTTGAAACTAATGTTAACCAATTCACAGCTGTCTATTAGTCCATTTAAAATATCAAATATAAGTAGTGCGTCATTTAACAGTCTATGCTGACGACAAGAAAATAGGTTTAATCTTTCAGATAGCTGTTTGTAATCATTTGGAATAGATAATCTGAATGATAGAAAGCGTAGGAATTTCTTTTGAACTCTTTCTATAGATTATATGTATGTTAAGGAGCTGGGAGACCAGACTGGAGTGGCAAACTCCAGATGAGATCTTACTAGTGAGACGTACAGAACCTTAAGGGCATAATCATTAACGAAACTATGCGTATTCCTAAAAAAAAAACCCAACACTTTATAGACCTTGCCAACAACACTATCTATATGTTTCCTGAATGTTAAAGACGAGTCAAAGATAACTCCTAGATCCCTGGCGGATTTAACTCTTGTAATGACTGAACCTTCCAGACTGTAAGAGTTGTAAATTGCAGTAGGAGACCTAGAAAATGTTATAACATTACACTTATTAATATTGACCGTCAATGAGTTGATGCAGCACCACTTGAAGGTTGTATTGCAGGATATCCACATCATTAAGGTTATTCACTTTAAGAAATATCTTTAGATCATCAGCTTATTATCTTTGATATATAAAATTTTAAAAAAATTGTTGCAGCCTTTTTGATAAAATCAGAAAAAAGTGATAAAAAAAAAAAATTCAGTAAAGTTTTACTTCCGCTTGAGAATTCTGCCGGGAAGTTCCTGTCGGATCACATGGTGATACACATTTTTGACTCAGGGGACCTCAAAACGGATATTTCCGGTGAAAACTCGATATTGAAAATTTGACACTATTACAATACTTTCTTAGGGCGTAAGAAGGTTAAAAAAAAAATCAATGGAAAATGTCAATTGATAAAATATATCATAATTTAATTTAAATGAAGCTTCTGACCCAAAAATTTCAATTCAGAAATAACAAAAGATTATTTGAATTAATTTAATAATTACTGAATTCGAAAATTAATTTCAAATAGACTAATTTCTTTTCTATTTTCTTTAATTATCCAAATTTGATTTTTTATATTCACAAAAATTAAAAAATAATACAACTTTTCCATGATAATAATTAATAATTAAATACAAAAAAAATTAAAAAAAGAACCTAATAGAATTGCAAATAAGGTTTTATTTCATCTGCAAACAGATGATACGACAAAAGATTAAAGAATTTAATGAAAAAAGAGAGAGAGAAGTAATGTTTTATTCTATTTAATAAAATTATCTCAGTAAATAATATTTGTAGAATTAAAATTTTTAATTTTATCTTGTATTAAATATAAAAAAAAGAAATAGAAGTACTAATTGAAGATTTAAAAAATATAATACTATAACTGTAATGAAAAAAGAAAAGTTTTAAGAGTAAGATAACATGTAAAAACCACTCAAAGGAATTGGAATTGTGTTCAATAAATAGATCATAAATAGCCAAGAGATATTTATATAAATAAGTTGCTTAAATATAATGTAATGATAAAGAAAATGATAAAGATATCTTAGTGGTATGAATCAACAATAGAATAATTTTTATAGCTATTTAGAATTGTAAGAATTCCAGAAATCTAGTGTGAAACACATACACACACAAAACTCACAAGTTACTGCAATTCTATTGGTTAAATATTTAAAAAAAAACATTAAATTTATTTTATTAGTTAAGGCTGAATTAGACGATTAATAATTGTCCTCAACTTTATAAACATATACTTGGTAGTGTGGTTTATATGCATTGTTAGTTTTTTTTTAGGATATAAAGTTTACCCGAATATGATTAAATTTAGGAAACATTTCACACTTCTGCAAAATTTGAGATGGCAGTTTAAATATACCTTTATTTGTTACCCTGCAAAAATAAGTACAATATTATTGTTACAAAACTAATCCAATCAACAGCTGATGTAGAATAATTTCAAGCTACTATTATACAGTTCAATTTTAGTGGTGGTATCAAGTGACTTTCTAACTTAGAGCTTTTAGGTAAGATAGACTATAGATAGGTTACTCTGTCTAATACTAATTATATCTCCTTATATCTCCAACATCCATTTATTTAAAATCCCAAAAACAACATCATTCTTACCACTATTTCTGGTAACTTGTAAAGTTTCTGGTAAGAAAAAAACTGGTATAACTGGCGCCATAAGACTTTACTACTTGCTACAATTATTAGAAATCTAATTTAAAAAAATTTTTCTTAAAAATATTGTTGACTGAGTTGCAGTATTGTTGACATTATGGCAGCGCATCTGTTAATACAAACAAAATTGAATGGTCAGTTTAGAGGCATAACCTTACCCTCAAATATCCCACAAAAAAAATTGTTTCTACTTAATATGCATAGTTTAAAGAAAATCATATTTGTTATCGAAAGTGAGGTAAAATGAAGATAAAAGTTGCCAACCAGGTCATAGATTTTTGGATTTTAGTATCCGATCAATAATTAGTATCGTGCGGTTTTACGATTTTAGGACACAGAGAGTGAGAGAGAGAGACAGTGTAAACAAAAGTAAACAGTAAAATAATGCCTATTTTTTTTCAGGCGGGCTTTACGTCCAACTACCGGTCAGGTGTTGTGAACGGTAGCAACCACAGGAACAGGATTAGCAAACACACTTTACTATTTATTATTAAATAATAAATCCAAGTAAATACCAAGGCCAAAACCACAATGTACTTCAGCTTTGCGGTTCGTGCCACTAACCACTCAGCTATAGTGGGGCAAGAGAGAGAGAGACTCTGTGTGTGTGTGTGTGTGTGAGAGAGAGAGAGAGAAAGGAGACAATTAGCTAAAATATTTTCATACTTACGGGATCTCAAAACTTGTATTGCTGGTAAAAACTTAATTTCGAAAATTAAGTTGCAGTGCTTTCTCTTTCACTTCAATATAATGTTAATGTATGAATGGAAGAATTCAAAAGAAAGGCATGGAGATCAATTTGGAAAAGTGTAAGAATGGTAATAAGCAGAACAGAGAAGAAACATAGCATAAATGTTGAAAATAATCATCTAGAGCAAGTAAACATATATAAGTACTTAGGTGTCATTATGAGCTCTGACGGAAGAATTAAGGATGAGTTAAACTCAAGGTTTGCAGCTTCCGGGACACTGTTCCAAGCACTCAATAAAAACTTTCTAGCCAAAAAAGAAGTGTCTAAAAGACAAAGTTGACGGTTTACCGAACAATATATACTCCTATCTCCTGACATATGGATGCGAATCGTGGCCCCTCACTAAAAAGAGTTTAAGCCGCATCCAGGCCTCTGAAATGAGTATCTCAGGCGAACGGTGGGCAAAACAAGAAGGGATCGCGTGAGAATCACCACCATCAGGAGAAATTTGGAATGCGATCCCCTAATATCACATGTCAAAAAGTGCAGTTGAGATGGTTTGGACACCTGTCTAGAATGGACAGAGAAAGGCACCCAAAAAGCATTCGAGGCTAGATACCTGGGAAAAAGACCGCGAGGAAGGAGACGCGTGATATGGGAGGATAACCTTTCCGACATTTTCAGGAATCTAAACCTGTCAGTGACTAAGGCCAAGACAATGGCAGTGGATAGAGAAAGGTAGCGTCTCTTTTGCAGATCCTCTACACTGTGAGGTAGAAGAGGAATCCGAATAAGTAAGTAATTAAGTAAGTAAGTAAGCTTTCTCTTTCAACAGTAACAGATACAATATTAGCAAATTCAATTTCCTATTTTATTTTATAAAAAATCTGGCGTGAAACACCCACACAACTTTCTCTTACTCCAATTTTCAAAGCGGTATTTAACAAACTTATAGTTAGTATACAAAATTTATTGAAATTCGTCAGTGTTTTTATGGAGAATACCGAAAAAAAACTGAAAAATCTTCAGTAAAAACCCACTTCCGGCTTATTAATTTTTTTGAAACTCGGAATTAATATTATTTAATGATAGAATTGTGTAAACTGAACTAGCACTTTAGAAGCAACCGTAACCCTCCCACTCCCACAAAAGTACCCTTAAATCTATTTTCCCGGAGAAATGTTTCAAATAAAAGTTGTAGCTGTTTGTTTGTGTAGTTGATATACCAAGTTTCAAGAAAATCGTCAGAGCCATTTATGAGAAAATCGCAAAAATGTAAAAAAACTAACGAGTAGTGGTATCAGAGACATTTTCCGTGGTAGCCTGCTTCATTTTGTGGTCATCGCGAAATCACACCAGATTTGGATGACCACAAAATGAAGCAGGCTACGACGGAAAATGTCTCTGATGCTTTCCAGCTCTGCGGAACCAACCACCACAACGAGTAAAGGGTACTTGCGGTTGAGGAATTTTCATAGATAACCTACTGTCGGATACCATAGTCATACCTAAACGGAATATCAAGTTTGAACTTTCTACAATTTCTCTTTTTGAGCCATGCTGTTATACATACATACATATACACAGACCATTTTCTAAAAACCACTTTTTTGGACTTAGGGGCTTCAAAACGGATATTTCCGGTAAAAACTCGATATCGCAAATTGGACACTATTACAATACTTCCTCCAATGTGAAATTTACTGAGCAAGCAAAATAATAAATGGTAAAGTAATATTTTACTTCATTTGAAAATTAAGATGTAAAAAAAAAAAAAAGACTAAGAAAATAAGGATTTATAAATCTTAAGGGGAAAACTGACACGCTCAGGAGAATAAAGAAAACAAGGGGAAATAATTAAAAGAGAAAACATCACACCATCACAGGCAGGAAGAGAAATGAGAATTTGTGAAAACATTCTTTTGTTATACAAACACTGACAAGTCAATGATTGACAGCTGTGACACAATAAAAAGCTAACAACGTCAAAGGGATGAGGGACAAAAATCTGTTGTAAAACTGTAACATGATTTTGTCTTGCTACAATTTGTTTAAATATAAATTCATTCTCACCTTGGGTGTTGTGTTTTCATTACTTTTTTTGTTAAAAGAAAAAATTATAATAAAAGAAAGATCAAAATACCAGTTTGATGATGTGTAGCCTAAATATTATGAATACAATTGGGAGTAATAATATGAGGATTATGCAATATTATTGTTAATTATTAGTTAACTATATTTAGTAGGCACAACAAAGGCAATTTTGTTATTAATTGATAAAGTTAATTACCAATTTTTAAACATTTATTGGATTAAATAACATTTGAAAGAATGTAATGGTCATTTTCGTGAAAGAGCCGTTGCACGAATTTTTGGAATTGGTTTCGATCTTGAAGCTGATTCGAAACCAATAAATTCGATACAGCGGACTCGCTTTGCCCATCACTAATAAATATAGTATAAGATGGTGGTGAGCGAAATTTACACATTTTCTTTTTTTTAAGGAAAACAGATCTGATGTGAAAACAAATCTGGGGTACAAGTACACCTACCTTAGGCAAGTCGTATTTAACTGGAATGCGTTGAGTTCAGAAAAAAACTGTTCAGTAAAAGCGAACTTCCGGTTTACTAATTTTCTTGAAACTCCGAATTTTCGCCATCTATTTCTTTCTAATTAATTTTGTTTGGATGATAGAATTGTATAATCAACTATGATAGCACTTTAGTGAAAAACATAACCCCATCCGACCGTAAAAGTACCCTTAAATGAGTTTTCCCAGAGATATGTTTCAAATAAAAGTTGTAGATCTTTGTATGTTTAGTTTATTAAGTTGTTTTTGAAGCAAATCAGCGAAAAAGTGAAAAAAATCATTTAGTAAGTGCAGTTCCGGTTTATCCGATTTTTTCAAACTCGGAATTTCAACAACAATTTAATTTTAATTAAACATTATTAATGACAGAAGTCTAATAAACTGAAATAGCACTTTAAATGAAAACCTGAACCCCACCCCCCCTTCCCCATACGTGCCCTTAATGATTGCCCAGAGAAATATTTCAAATAAATTGTGCTCTTTGAATTGTCTTGTTTGTAACTATTTGAAAAAAATCGTCGGAGCCATTTTGAGATAATCGCAAAAAAGTAACAAAACCACTACTAAAGTGGTACTTCCGGTTGTGGAATTTTGACAGATAACGACTGTCGATCCCATGGTGATACCACACTAAACGGAATATCATTTTGAACTTTCTACTAACGATTTTTCTTTTTTGAGCTATGCTGTTCACATACATACATACATACATATACACACACACACAGAACATTTGCTAAAAACCACTTTTTTGGACTCAGGGGACCTTAAAACGGATATTTCCGGTGAAAACTCGATATCGAAAATTTGACACGATTACAATACTTCCTGTTACTAGGAGTAAGAGAAAGTAATAAAATATTGTTGGAGCCATTTTCGAGAAAATTCTAAAAAACTCAAAACCTTATCCCGTAAAATCGTTATAATTTCCTTAAAATTTGTCATTTAACATATCTTAATAAATTGTGTAGTTGCAAAAACTGTATAATTATCTTAAAATGGTACCTTAGACGGAAATTTAACATTGCAATCTCTCCAGAATTCTCAAAAACAACAATTATTCTGGAAAAATGGTTCAATAAAAGTTATGGTTCTTATGTGTTAATGGTGATTCTAAGTAAAAGAATGCCTTATGTTTTGAAAAATCAAGAAAAACTTATACAAAAAAAAAAATTCATAAAGTTACAATTTATTACTGGTTACAACTTTGGGTGAAACTTCCGTGTCGGATCCCATAATTGTAGACATGGAGAACATCAAATTTAAACTTTCTGTGATTATTCGCTTTAGAGATAATTTGTTCTCACATATGTACACACAAACCAAATACTAAAAATAATTTCTCTAATCTTCCTTAGTGAATCTCCTTTTCCTTAGTGAATACACAATTTTTGAAGATTTGACAAGATCGTCGTCATACTTTCTCTTAAAGTTGTGGAGAGAAATTAAAAAACTTCAGCAAAAAAAAAACTGGAAGCTCTAGTGTTCACGTGAGGGCAACTTAATGAGCCATATAGAGATGGATGCTGTGAATTAGGGCAGCTAAAGATAAAACTGAATAGTAGGACTGACAGGGTCATGACACACAGGAATCTTCTCGCCTAAAATAGTATAGAATTAAATTGCGAGGGTCATTCAATAAGTTAGATTCAAATGGTTATATCTTTAATGTAGCATATCAAATGATTAACACAATTCACCTATATCTCAACGTAATCCTCTAATACATTTATACACTTGTCACAATTCTCTACTACTAGTTTTTTTATGTCGACAGTAAAAATATTTGTTATCTTGAAATGCGAGGCAGTTATACTCTTTATTCATTTGCGAGGCAATATTCACTTCTTTATTACTGTGAAACTTGAACGCCATTAAATGACTTCTTAAAGGAATAAAAAAAAAACAAAAAGAAACCTGATACGTCCGGGTAGTTTCAGATGTGATAGAACGTCTGATTTTTCGGTAGTTTCAGCGGGGTTGATTGTGAAGTATATGGGCGAATGTTGTCTTGGAATTCTCCTCTCTGCAGATCACATGGTATTTTTTGAGGTTCCCTAAAAATGAAAAAATGTTTTTTAGCAAATCGTGTGTTTGTTTACAAAACATCCCCCCCCCAAATCGCAGGAATGTTATTCCGTTTAGACACTACCATCGCATCAGGCACGAAGATTTCGGGCAAAATCAATCACCCGGAAGTGCGATTTTACTATTTTTTTTTTTTTTTTTTAATTTGTCTGATACTCTCGAAAAGCGGTCCAACGATTTTTCTTAAACTCGTCACTATCTACGTACAAACATACACACACACACACATAGATATACCGGGTGTAACAGCAACCTCTGGCAATACTTCGGGATATGGTTTGTCACTTTATTTGGAACAAAAAATTTCTAATAAATCATGATCTGAATCGTTCGCCTTCAAAAGTTATTCTTCATTTTCTAAAATTTTCAATTTTCCCCCTTTTTTTCTCATAAAATTGATTATATCTCAAAAAGTTTTTCACATAAATCATATTCAATTACACCTTTGGAAAGAGCATTAAATTTCCTATAAGAAACAGAAGTTTTATTTTAATTGAATTAATTATAAGGTTTTTCAGAGACTTTAAACTTAACTCTACAGCTCTTCGACTGTTAAATATCACTTTTCAATAGTATTTTCTTATAAATTTCTTTAAGGCTAGCGTACGGTCCGGTTACAGAAAAAATATCTACATTTCACCAGCTTTCCAACGATAATAATATCATGGGGTTTCTTTCTTGTTTTCTTAAAGAAAATGCGAAATAAATGTAGAAAAAACACAAAATGAAAATTGAGAGATGTTACAAAAATATCCTAAGATTAATTAATAATCCTGTAATGAACTTTGGAATTGTTATCTCACGATAGAAATCCGTCTGATTCTAATAAACAGAAACATTTAGTCGTGATTTATAGCTGGTCATACATTCAAAATGCCAGAGTTCTTTGTCACAGAATAACGAGATATGGTTTTTATCTGTGGGTTTTGTAACGGCAGTGCGGAAGCTGCAGCTGAGTATAAACTACCGAGAATAAACTACCGAGGAAACTGATCGTTCTGGCGACATTCTGGTTGCACGGGGATTCTCGTCACTCCAATAGTGCATGTTGCGGGTGTTTAAAGAACCATTTCGAGTAAGCGTCGCCTCATCGGTCCACAAAATGTTTTTGGGGGAAACGACGATTCTGGGCTGTTTGTTGTAGCAGCTAAATACAGAATTGAGTACGACAGGCGTAATCACGTTCTAGCAAATACTGTACTTGCTGCACGTGATACAGAAATCTACCATCCCGTCGAATATACCTGTGCACTGTCTGATGTGACAAACCTAGCGACAATGCCACTCTGCGTGTGCTAAGGATAGAATTGTCATCAAACACATTCAAGATGGGTTGACATGAATTTTCGTAAGAACGATCAAAGTTTTCTCGGTAGTTAATTCTCATAGAACCGGTTCCCCTAGTCTTTAATACGCTGCTTATATGGTTTCCTGTTAGCATACTCAGCTGCAGCTTCCGCGCTGCCGTTACAAAACCCACAAATAAAAACCATATCTCGCTATTCTATGGCAAAGAACTCTGGCATTTTGAATGTATGACCAGCTAAATCACGACTAAATGTTTCTGTTTATTAGAATTAGACGAATTTCTATCGTGAGATTACAATTCCAAAGTTCATTACAGGATTATGAATTAATCTTGTGATATTTTTGTAACAGCTCTCAATTTTCATTTTGTGTTTTTTTTTACATTTATTTCGCATTTTCTTTAAGAAAACAATAAAGAAACCCCATGATATTATTATCGTTGGAAAGCTGGTGAAATGTAGATATTTTTTCTGTAACCGGACCGTACGCTGGCCTTAAAGAAATTTATAAGAAAATACTATTGAAAAGTGGTTTTTAACAGTCGAAGAGCTGTAGAGTTAAGTTTAAAGTCTCTGAAAAACCTAATAATTAATTCAATTAAAATAAAACTTCTGTTTCTTATAGGAAATTTAATGCTCTTTCCAAAGGTGTAATTGAATATGATTTACGTGAAAAACGTTTTGAGATATAATCAATTTTATGAGAAAAAGTAGGAAAAAATTGAAAATTTTAGAAAATGAAGAATAACTTTTGAAGGCGAACGAATCGGACTGTCAATGACTTTGCCATGGATGTAATGACATGGCAATGTCATTGACATCGGCAAAATCAAACACCAAAGAAATAATAATTTACAACCAGGTTCCAGCCAGCTGCTACCTTAACAAAGAGTGGCAGTAATAAAACCTGCGACCTAGTTGGCCGCAGGCTTCAAAACAGCCGCAACCAAACAAACAACAAAGCCTTTTTATCAATACTTACATCAATAAGCAAGCACCGCGATAAGGTTGGCCACTGAACTTTAATTATTCGAGCACTAACTTCCCAAAATCTCTCAACTAACTTCCGCCTTCTTCAAGACATCTGCTACTCCAGGAATCACACATCAAACGATTCCATTACAGGACCATGGTTTATTAGAAATTTTTTGTTCCAAATGAAGTGAAAAACCATATCCCGAAGTATTGCCAAAGGTTGCTGTTACACCCTGTATATCTATCACGTTTATTTGAAAGATTTTCCCAGAAAAATGGATTTTTTGGGGGGTTAATGGGGGAATAGTAGCGTTATGCTTTCCTCTAAAATACAAATTCAATATACGTTTTTTACCACTTACATAATATTAATAAACATTAGAAGCATTGATAGAATTTCAAATTTGAAGAAAATTAGTTTACCGGAAGTGCGATTACAGAATTAGTTTTTGATTATTTTGGATTTTTTCAAAAAGCGGGTCCAACTATTTTCTTTAAATTTGTTACCTTGCCGCAGTTTTAGTTCTGTCTGAAACATTTTTATTTGAAAATTGCTCCTCATATAAGACCGCTCAGGTATACAATTAAAACTCCCCAGCATAATTTTTTTATGACCAGCCCAACCTAAACAATGTAATGTTGCAATTTTTAAGAAAATTTCTTGATTAAATTGTAATATTAATTAGAATAAGAGAAAGTTGTGAAGAGTTTTTTTTTACACCAGATTTTTCAGGTTTCCTTCTTTTATCCAGATCTGTTTTCTTGAAAACAAACATCAAAGCGAAAACTTCGATTAGTGATTCCGCAAGTTTTAAATCAAGACACATTTCTTCGGTAATTTTGTGAACTATTCATTTATAGAAGTTCGTACGATTCATAGAACTTATATTAGTATTGATTAAGCATTCAGGAGGAAATTTCACATAGTTTCTGCTTTTCAGAAACCAGAAATCATATCAGTGAAAGCTGTTCTTTCAAAGTACAGATTATGTATACTGAAACTAACGGGACAGCAGTTTTAAACTGATAACAAAGATGTCATTGATGATGATACTGAAATTATCGTTATTCTTATAAAGATATTTTTTTTTAATTACAGTTCTCTTTATCTAAGAATACTTAGAAAAAAAAGTAAATTTATAAAGGTGTAACAACAGCCAAAGAGATGCTTAGCAACCAAAGAGAGTAAAGAGCAAAACCCAAAACCACTCTCTCGGATTGGAGTGGTTATAAATATAGCGACGACAGTCCATAAAAAGGCAGTTGAATTCAGTTCAATACATTCAATTACTATGTGTCATTTTCATACCACTCTACCTTAAACATTTCTCAATTGTAAAGTCCAGGCAGACTGTGTCTCATTATTAATATATTAGTAAACCAGTGTTAACCAAGTCTTCTTCTTATATCATCAACCAGATCTAAATTCTCTCCACCTAACACAATCATTATAAACATATAAACTAAATGGAAAAATTAATGTTGAAAAGTAATTGTATTCAAAGAAAGCTCCAAAATATATAAATAGGAATTAATAACTTTTCTTTTATGTTGAATTAAAGAATACGGGAGCAATATACAGAAGCTCATCTCAAGTAAAATTATTATCGTATTAAATTAATTTTCTCCACCTAACAGTATATTTTGTATTCTTCTCTTTTTTATTTACACCAGTACATTGTACGCAGCCCGCATATTTTTTTAATATTTTAATAATTTTTTATAAAAAAAAAAGTCAGAGTACGATCAGAATAAAAAAAAAAAAAAAAAACTTAATAAAATTTCTTAAGATTTAACTCATAAATGTACAATTCGTTTAAAAAGCCACCGGCCGCCCCTACCACCAGTTTTTTTCTCCTCAACCATTCTACGAAGAAATATTACGAAACTTAAAATGGCTTTTGTGTGCACTAAAGTTGGCTTCAATTTATTGTTTGCTTCGCAGTTTGCCAAGTCCATCTTCTTGAGATATATATATAAATAAACAAAAACCTTTAAGACAGTTTTAAGAGTATTTTTTCTTTCTTTTCATTTGTTACGTAATTAAAAAATATGCGCAAGTCTAATATTTTTTTTTTCTTCATTTAAAGAATTATAAAAAAGAACCTGGCCAAAAATAGAATACTTTTTTATCATCTTAAAACTCCTTTAACATTCTCCTTATTTAATAACGTTATCAGCATCAATCATTATTATGAAAATAAATATTAATAATCAGATGACATAACACTTGTTGTTTATGAGTTTATTAATAACCCAACATAACTCTTAAATCCTGATAGAACAAATTATTTTTTGTTTCTCTACACGATAAGAGAAACTCATACAATTGAGTCTCTTGGGCTCCCTGAATATGAAAAGAAGAAAGTTTTTCAACTTATATATCTGTTTGTGATAATAATGCAATGGATTTCTGTCAGAGTCAAATAACAGGAAATGAAATCGCAAAAGAAACAGTAACAATAGAATGAAGTTTCAAGAGGCATCATTCACCAAAGGACACTACTTCCAAATACAGTCGGACTTAAAACCAAAACCATGGTTCCGTAAACACAGATAAAACTTAAACAGAAATGAAATCATTACAGTTATTAGTATTAAGTACTGGTCATGATAAAATAAATAAATATTTATACTATATGAAGATATTTGATACATCAAATTGTCTGGTCTAGACACAAATGGAAGATATAACACATCCTTACTCGTTGTGGTTGGTTCCGCAGAGCTGGAAAGCATCAGAGATATTTTCCATGATAGCCTGCTTGTTTTTATGGTCATCGATCGGGTTCGGGAGTTCGCCCATCATTAGGATGTTTTTGTCAAACAGTGTAATAACATGGACTTGCACAGAGCAAATTCAGTTGAGTATAGATTTGTATTATACCTGTTTGACAAAAACATCCTGATGATGGGCGAACGCCCGAAACCGGTAGATGACTACAAAAAGAAGCAGGCTGCACAGAAAATATCTCTGATACATCCATTGCTAAAAATTCAACAACAAAAGAAAACAAATCGTTAAGCTCTCCAAAATTATGACATTAAAAGAAGCCCTCCCGGGCGCAGATATCATTCAATTAACTTAAATAATAGAGTTTTGTAAAGAAAATAATATTCATATTTACCTATAATATTGCAAGTACCGCCCCTGGCAACATACCACGTAAGGACTCGAATTCGAGTCCAGCAGTGCTGCTCTTAGAATTTTTTTTTCTTCTTAGGAGCCTCTATAGCCACTATGAAGGGATGGACAGTGTTGTTTGTGAGGAAAGAACACCGTCTGGAGGTCGGTAGTGTATTGAGAAGACTCCGAGCACCAATAACTGAAGTGGTTGATCCGCCTTAAATTAAAAAATAATAATAATCATCATCATTATTACCATTACATAAAGTTAGGCATGCCCTAACTCAGTTGGAGTAATCATAATTAAAGTGAGAAAGTAATCATAGTGCGAGAAAAATGGCTAGGGTACTAATGACCACAGTAGTCAAGCGCTGCTCTCCTACCATAAAAATTTGGGGATTTTGCCGTATCCAACTTTTTACGACATTGAAAGCAGTAACAAAGGAGAAACTATGGAACTACTAAGATTTAGTTTTGGAATATAAAAAAGCGCAATGGGCGTGTAATATGGTGGAAATAATCCAATAGCAACTATCTAAATAACTAAATAGCTAAACTGGCTATTAAGAAATTTAAATTTAAATGAAGACCTATATAAAAAGTTGCAAAAGTCGGTAATGCTTAACACAGGTAAATTAGTGAGAAAGTATAATCAACAGATAAAAATAAAAATGCCTTTACAAAACAAAAATGTAATAATAATCTTTAAAAATTAAATATGAAACAGGATAGAACACTTAGTTTTAGTTCAATAGCTTCAATAATTTAATTAGAATAACTTTAAAATCAATTAACACTTTACAAGAAGCCCATTGAAACTGATGTAAATTGTTGAGGCTACAATAGAACCATGAATTTAATTATTAAAAATAAAAAAGAAAAAAAGAGAAAAAAAATGTAATTGCTTTTTTTTTTGGTTATTGTTATATATATAGAGGGAGGTAGTGAATTTAGTAGTTCAGAAAGTATGGCTTTTAGCAGTAGAGGTCAGCCACGTTTAGGGTATATAGCCATTAGACCCATCAACTCTCTGCTCCATTCTACTACACAAGAACATCGTATACACTGGCCTCACTTCAATTGAACTAGTGTGTTTGAAGTATATTACATTCTAAAACTAACTCATTAATATCCCTATGTTAACACTTTAATTTTATTATTGTTATTACTTTCTGTTACACCTTAGTAAGAGGAAGTATTGTAATCGTGTCAAATTTTCGATATCGAGTTTTCACCGGAAATATCCGTTTTGAGGTCCTCTGAGTCAAAAAAAGTGGTTTTTAGCAAATGGTCTCTCTCTCTGTGTGTGTGTGTGTGTGTGTGTGTATATATGTGAACTGCATAGCTCAAAAACGAAAAACCGTAGAAAGTTGAAACTTGATATTCCGTTTAGGTATCACCATGGGATCTGACAGTACGTTATCTGTCAAAATTCCTCAACCGGAAGTACCCCTTTACTAGTTGGATTTTTTACTTTTTTGTGATTTTCTCAAAAATGGCTTCGACGATTTTCTTTACACTCTTCTTAATCAACTACACATACAAAGAACTAACAACTTTTATTTGAAACATTTCTCCGGAAAATTCATTTAAAAAAAAAACGCACTACTACTCTTTTGGGGGAGGGGTGGGGTTAAGTTTTCATCTTACCACTGCGAGTTCAGTTTTGAACTATTCTGCTTCTTATGATGTTAATTAGAATTAAATATGTGGTTGAAATTCCGAGTTTGAAAAATCGGATAAATCCGAAGTGCGTTTGTTTTACACACTTTACTAAGATTTTTTTTTTCCAGTTTTTTTGGTATTTTCTCGAAAACGGCAACAACGATTTTCTTTAACTATGAATGTGAACTACACATATAAAGAGCTACAACTTTTATTTGTAACATTTCTCCTGGTGAAGTCCTTCAAAGGGGCTTTTGGGGCAGGGGTGGGGTTATGTTTTTTTTCTAATGCGCTATCATAGTTGATTAAAAATGTCTACCATCCGAACAAAATTAATTAGAAATAAATAGATGGTCAAAATTCCAAGTTTTAAGAAAATTAGTAAGCCGGAAGTGCGCTTTTACTCAACAGCTTTTCCAGTTTCCGACGAATTTCGTTATATTTGGTACACAAACTATAACATTTGTTAATTATAATTTTGAGAACAGGAGTAAGAGAAAGTTGTGTGAGTGTTTCACACCAGATTTTTTTTTTTCTTAAAGAGGACTTCATTTCAATAAAATTTGAATATATTAAAAACATGCTTAATATTTGGACTCTTTAATAACCTTGCCAAGTCAGGTGTAAAATTCACATGACTTTCATATTGCAATCATAATACTGACAAATTTTCTTTAAACTAGGAATTTTCACTATAATATATATATTTATACAACTTTGACATTATATTTATTGGTTTTTAAAACAAACAGAGCAGCAATAATTTGATTAGTTATAGATATCAGGCAAGTGCTGGCTCTATATATATAGCGGTGTAGTGGTTATGAGCATGGACTTGTAAGAGGAAGGACCCTGGTTCGAGTGTTGCATATAACTGCTAAATTTTTTATATTCGTTTAAAAAATGTTAATTGCAAAGTAGACGCTTGCCCCTTCGTCCACGACACCTAATTTGGTAGTTGGACATTAAGCCTGCCTGAAAAAATTAAGTACTACTTTACTAAACAATAATTGTAATGTTAGGAATAATCATTCGGATATATAAGTTTGTTACAAACATATTCGATTCCAAATGACAGTTTTGCAGATGCGTGATCCTAACATATATCCGAATGTTTCCTCACTGAGAAGTACAAGTCAACAGCTGAAATGTTAGAAGAATTAAACAAAACAAAAAATTATGTATATATAAACGTATATATATATGATTCAAATGTTTTAATCGATAATTGACAATTATTGTTAGTCTTCTGTTTCTATTGTTTACATTAGTTTGCCGTTGTTGAAATAATTACTCAGTTATTGAAATAATCTAGAAATGCAGTTTTGCAGAGGCACTTTCCTAATCGCTAAGAAAAAAAAGGAAGTTTGCTGAAACATATAGTCGAATATAATCGAATTAGTCAAGATGAAGCAATATAAGAGGTGATCGCTACCTACTACGCGAAGAAATTCGTAGAAATGCTAGGAAAATGAAGAATCTTACATCACATTGGCTTATACCCAAATCGTCACCAAAGAGTCTTAGTACCATGAGAATTCCAGTTGCAGATACAGTTCTGTAGTTGGCTCGCTGAACATCAAAAAATTTAATGAACTGATGAGATTACCTTTTTCTGATAGAGACAGTATCAATAACAGCCGGAATTCACATTAATGGCCTAATGATAATTCTCACGAAATCTAAACAATATATTTCGCAAAGTTTTCGCTGAATCGCTTGGACCAACTTATCGGAACTTTTATAATGAAAAACACTTTCGGTTGATTCATCATGAAATGGTATTATGGAATGATGAGCTGTGTCCGTTAGGCTCGCAAAGATATTAATTCGCATTTTTCTTCTTTTGGAGGAAACGGCGAATTAGACTATCCATTTCTTGTAAGAGCTTTAAATTGCACTTACATATACTACAAAACCTTAGTGCTAGCAGAGATTTAGCAAATCCACACAGTATACCTTATACCTCAACTTCACATACACCCAAGGGAGCCACTTTTGGAAATATGAAGTTAGCAGTTTGGAAACTGGCAATCTTACTACTTCCTTTTACATATGTAGCAGCTTGATATCTTCCCGCTATTACTAATTTCATCATTCATCCTCGAACTGAACATGAAATAATCGATCACAATAGAATATTGTAGAATGTAGTGAGAAGATATCAACTTCTTGGGGCTAACTATTTTCATTAAATTTGAAACATGTCCTTTTTTATATCGGTAAAGTTACCAACGATTTCAACAGAAACATAAAAAAAAAATCCTCCATAGCATATAATTAATCAATCTTGTAAAGATCAGATTCAAATCATCATCTGCGAAGATCAGATTAAAATAATGAATACCAAAGGATGCTGGCAATAAAACTTTACAAAATAAGAAGAATAAAGTAAATCATTTCATACAAATAATATTGAAATTTCATGTTCAATTTCATAGCAAAGAAAAAAAAAATTAACAAAATATTATTTATTTATAAATAATTCTATTGATATCGAAGAAGCTGGGTATGAACATATTTCAAAAGTACATAATCCCCCATAACAGAAAGTTTAGAAAGTTCTGAAATCTCTCTCTTATGACAAGAAACCACTAAAACTTTCTTACAGCTTGTCTGTTTAGTTCTCAGTACTAAGGAGATAGCGTTAATATTCAAATATAACATGGTATATAATCCAGGTGTGTAAGTATACATATATACATTGTTATGTACGGAGAAGGTATTTAAAAAAACATATAACATGGTATACTAAAAGGTGATTAAGTACTACATTGTATTATATTGGTAATTTTCGCACAATCGTCTAATTAATTTAAGGTAAACTGTGTACGACATTACACACTGCCGAATAATAATTAATGGTTAACGATTAATGTTTTATAAAAAGGAGTGAGAAACATTTTTTCTATAAGTGACAGACTTTCTTGAATCTTGAAATTTTCTCAAAGCCCAATTGCTCTTTTATATGAATATATATATTGTTGGTTTTCGGCATTTTGTCAAGAAACATTCCAAGTTTAAAGAAAATCAATGGGCCGTTCTAATTTGGAACCTATGAAACCTTCTTCTGGTTACTCGATTTTATTCATACTTAGAATAAAGCCCTACTAAATTTGTCCTGTGCAACTCTATATTATCTCACGGTTTTGATAAAAATATCCAGATGATGGGCGAACGCCCGAAACCGGTCGATGACCACAAAAGGAAGCACGCTATTACGGAAAATATCTCTGACATATATATATAATTTCATTTTATATATATTTATATGTAATTACTATATTGCAATAACTAACAGGAGAACCCTGTTAATTTGAATATAGTTAATTCCTTGTGTTATACCTAATTGTGTCAACGTTTCAACCGTAAAAGAAGCTACTTAATTTAAATATAGTTAATCCCCTTGTTTATATCATAATTAACAGTTAAATTTTTTTAATGTAATAGCTGTAAGATGTAATAAGTTAAAGATATTTCTAAACAACTTAATGGTAAGCTAATTTTCAAGTCATAAATATATATATCAACATGACATGCTTTGCTAAATTTTTGGTTATTGTTGTTGTGTACGACTATAGTGCTGATGAAGATCCGATCTAAGGGTTCAAACATGTGTATCTTCCTTGTGTCCGAGAACTATAAATTTTAATAATAATAATAATTTAATCAATAATACTACTTTTTCTGGAGATTTTCTACTTATGGATCCAATCAAAAAATAAATTCTACTAAAAAAAAAAAAATCAGTATATTCACTCAAACAATATTATTCATTCAATGTTTTATGAAAAGCCTGGTAATTAATGAATTAATCACAATCGAACATCAAACACAACATTTGGGATAAACAGAAAACTAATAAAATTAATTAATAAATAAAAACTGAATTTAATGTAACTACTGGTTTCTTTTATTATCATCATCTTTAATTATTTTAGGAGGTAAAACAAAGAACCGCATGGCTTAGTGTCACATAAGTGCCAACGTATCCCAACCATTCCTTTAGTAGGTATTAAACAAACAGTACTTGGCCTATAATACACTCTCTTCATGTACTCACTATATAAAACAAACACACATACACAAACTCGAATGTATGCGAGCTATACTATACATTGCCTTGTAAGTGTAATAATAATAATATATATATATTAGAAACGAGTTTATTTATTTATTTTTATTTAATTTCCCACTGGAGTTGGCATACCTCTCTAAAAAACCTATGTTGCTTTCAACTTGTACCGTAAAATAATATTTTAGGCTGTATACACAAGGGAATGTAATGCTGAACACTTTTATAACTTCACTATAAAACAAAAACATTTACAAACAAAAACGACATTATTAAAGATAAATATAAATAAAATGGCTGCAAAACAAAAAAAAAAAATATAAAATTAGTACAACCGTTTCATTTATAAAAGTTTTCGAGCAATTTGTATCCAGCAAGTAACATAAATTTTAAATGAAAATTTATAGAGAATTATGGGGTCTCTTAAACCAGAGATATCCAATTCCGCGGCACGCGACACTTTTAAATGAAGTGTGAATGAGACTGAAAAAAATATGGAAATAAATACAAAAGGAGTACAATTAAAATTTCATTTGCACTCCTGTATTGCTGTATTGTTTGTTTCGAAACTGAATTTCACCTGAAAAACATATTTTGTGGTCACGTAGAACATTGGTTTTTCAGTAAATGGGGCTGTGTAAAAATAGTATTACTCAAAAACAAAAATTTACAATTTCAACCTTGATATTTCGTATTGGGGTAGAACAGGGAAATTGGGGTAAAATTCTGAACTGGATTGTTCAGAATTTGAATTGATTTTCTCAAAGGCAATTTATAGATTTCTTAAAAAAATACTTTTTTGCAATAAATAGATACTCATCCACAAAAAAAAAAACAAATGGGATACTTAGTTTTTTCATTATTAAACATTATTTATTGCAACAATCTATTTTTTAAATTTTTTACACGAAATTTTAAGTTGGATTGATGTAAAAAAATAAATAAAAATGAAAAAGAATGAAAAAATTAAAAATATCTTTTTATAAAATTTTTGATATTTTTTAATACCTCCAGATTCAGCGGGCAATTAAGTTTAATTGGTTTCTTGTCGAACTGCATCCCATTCTTACAGTGAAATTAGATTCATGACCGGAAAACGTACAGGCCTATCGATCACATTTTCATCTACTTCTTCTAAGGAGCAGGTGACAACTCTGTCGTGATCTGGCAAACTACAAAATTTTCAGTTTAAGGTGAAGCAAACATATATATATATACATATAAAAAAAAAAAATGCAAATTTATAAATTAATTAAATTTATTTATTAAAAATATTTATATTTTTATAATACGCTATTTTTTTTCTCAAATTAAGTAATTATTAATTTAATGAAATTTGAACCCAGCAGCAATGACGTTCAACAAAGTGAATGACATATGCAAACTGAACTTGAACGGGAGATGGGAAGTGATTAGTTCTTTGATTCGCTCCATTACATTTACATTTCAATTGATTAAGTGGACTATGAGCTTTAAAGCAAGTATAAACTAAATTAAACCCGGATACTGGTGTTTTTCTTAACAAAATTAAAGCTTGTAATATGGATTTCTTTGAGGAAAAAAGAAATTTAACTAGGTAACTGAATTCCAATATGGCGAGGGTTAGGCTAATTGCTGTTTTAAAAGGATTGCAATCACTTTTATAAATACTTAACAATTGCGTAATCCATCTCAAAAATGGCATTTCCGTGTAGTTTATTATTTTGGTAAAAAATCCCCAGATATCCCTGCATTATTCCTGACAGAAGAAAAAAGAGTGTACGATTAAGACTCATGCAGAGAGTGTAAGGTAAGATATGATTGAATTATTAATTAGTTCTTCAAATAGTGTTGATCATATACCACCATGATATACGTACCTAATTATGTTTAAAAGTCTTATTTCTTAATCCAAAATGGTCAAAGATCATGTTATGCTATTTATTAAGGTATATAATGTATATAATCAAATCAAATGTGAGCGCATTGGACCCCCACGCCCGGGAGGCCCGGAAGACCCGAGGTTCGAATCTAGTTCTGCTGCCCTTAGATTTTTTCTTCCAAGGAGCCTCTACAGCTCACTGTCCGGTGATGGACAGTGTTGTCTGTAACGAGAGAATACTGTCCGAAGGCCGGCAGTGCACTGAGAAAGCTCCGGGCACCAATGACCATAGATGCTGACGCGCCTTAAATTAAAAAAAAAATCAAATTTAAGAGACCATTGCAACATTAACTAATTAGGTGCAATATGTAAGCACTAACAACAAACAGCGTTCAAATTTAAGAAGTATTATTGATTCATTTAAAATAATGGTATGTAAGAAAAAAAAAAGTTAAATATAATACATACCAGCATGTCCTA